>WOFM01000079.1:983140-1055640 GCA_011428145.1 Ericerus pela
TTTCCCAACGTTTTAGAACGGAGAATTGCTGCACGTTCTAATGCACGCAAATTTACCCAGTATTCGAACCTTTTGCTACGTCAAAGATTATAAATATTTATTGTCTGCTGCTGATGATGGCACTGTTTGTATTTTCAATTTAGCCACTAGAACATTAAAAAAGTAAGTAGTTTGTTTGAGATACATACTACGGACTACCCTGATTACAAAGTGGGCCAAATTCAAATTATAATTTTTTGAAATTTTTTGAAAAATCTACATCAAACTTGAAACACTGATTTATGAATTATGGGTCTGCTGAAAATTCTATCCAATAGCTGTTCTCATTAATATTGGCAAGATGTAATTTCTCTTGGAAATTTATGTTAAATTTCTCCGTGAATTTGATGAGAGATTGGTGTTTGCTAAAATTTTTAATAATAAATGGAGTGATGTAATGGATTATATGAATAACTTCATCTCATTATAGTGGACGAAATAAATGCTAAAACATAAGGCTAATTTACGGAGGTTAAATTTGTTTTAAAATCTACGAGAATAATCGTACTTTAAGTGAAAGTAGTTTTTTTCTAGGAAAATAGTTGTACGAACAATTCAATTCATTTTTACGTTTCCTCTGCTGAAAAAATGCGAAAAAAATGACTAATCCTTGTTGAAAATAAAATTTATGAAGTTTGACTTCAGTATAGGTACCCTAAAGGGTGTGTGATACCCAAATATCATGAATATTGAAAAATGTCACTTGATCTTCCAATGGGAAATTTATTGAAAAGGACCTAGCCTCTGAATGAAAAAATTGATAACACTTTTTAGTGACTGCTTATTTTTAGGTATTGTGGGGACAATACTCGTATGAGGTAATAGGGGCTCGCACCCCTCGACAACAGTCGCCACCCAAAGGCTGGCAATAATCATCTTTATGACGTTAAACAAATTTACACTGGTGTGTTTGTATGTTCGTACCTGTACGTACATACAGGTAAGATACATTGCACGGGCCGAGATCAATTACCAGATAACAATCTCGGTGATGTCACGGCCCGGTACCAAACGCGCTGCGTCATTTCTTATCAGCTTGACAGAGGCAAGAAACGACGTAACACATGACATAATTACGTACATGTACGTATGTATGTGTGTCTGTGTGCGTGTGCCAAATTCTGTATATAAACTCTCAGAACCAGCTCAAAAATCGCCAGTGTTTGCTGAAGATTTGGCTCTCCCATACTTAACCGTATGAAGTGGCAGAACACGCAAATACTGTTGAAGACCTTCTAGTGTGAATATCTCTCACAAAAAGGTATTCCATAGTGGTGACCTCGACGTGATTTTTTGGCTACATTGTGGGTGTCAAGGCGCGTTGTGCTAATTCTAAAACTAGGCGCGGTGCACTGGCGAGTTACTCGGTTGTGATACAAATTTTTTTTTCACAGACCTAGACACCTTTGGCTGTCAAAGCAGAGGTCTGACTTTAAAAGTGGGAAATTAAACCCCCCTTACAAATATATTTGCCGGAAGGGAACGAAGAGAAGTAGACCTGGAGGAACAAAGTTGCTCTCATCTGCCAACTCCTCCAGCTTTGACCAGAGACTCTGAACTCTTTGAGACTCCGGAAAAGCAAAAACGAATCCGGAGACCAGAAGTCTTGCGTTTGGGAGCTGTAGTCAACCCAAATGAGACAACAGCTCACACCCTCAGAAGGGGTTGTCTATTGAGCCAAGACTCCGACCCTTCAACCCTAGACCGACAACCGATGGAGTCTGGTGGAACCTTTGCCAAAAACAACTCAATAGAGAAGCAGCAGATTATAATGCCTAACAGAAATACGACGAACCCGACATCGAACCAACCTGGAACAGGTGGAAGTGGTCAGCCACAGCTGACCCCCAAAGTGCTTGCACAGCTATTACAGCTGTTGCAGATGCAGACTCTGCAGAACCCTGCAATCCAAAGGTGGAGGATTGAGATTCTGGAATTTTTACCAAATGAGGTATAACTCTGGTTGACTCTCCTCGAAGGTCGTTTTAAAACAGAAAACTTGCAAAATGACCAGAAATACTCACACATTTGCAGCGGCTTGCCCGCAGAAATAATACGCGGCATTTCGGATATCATGGAATGCCCTCCGGTGGAAGTAGATAAGTACAGTTGGTTCTGCAAGAAAATTTGAAATGTGTTTGGTAAAACTCAAAACCAAATAATAGATGATGTCATGGGTGGAATGAAGATGGGAGATGATAAACCCTCCATCTTCATGGCCAAATAAGGACAGAAGGCCGATAACATCGTATCACCATCGGTCATTGGGAACCAGTTCTGTAAGCAACTGCCCCAACATGTTGTACAGTGTCTGGCAGCTGTGGGTACCACGGTAATTAACAATTTCGAGGACCTAGACTTCTTGGCAAAGAGTGCTGATAGTGCACTGGAACATTTGAGATCAGCATCCTCAATTTGTGCAGTATCGACAGAGACTGGAGAACTAGCTCAGTTTAGAGCCCAGATAGCTCAGCTGACTTGTGAAATAAAGAAGAAGAGTAATAACAACAGCCCAAGAAATGGTAGAAGTAACAACCGCTTGAAAAGCAGGAGCAACAATGGAAATAATGATAGAAAATCCAGGTCTAGAGACCGAAAGAGCAATTCTACCAGGGGTCAGAGTCCAACTCCCCCTAGAAGATCATCATCTCCCAAACCCCGGTCTCAAAACTGGGATGATAAATCCTGCTTCTTTCATAATAGATTTGGCGCAGAAGCCACCAAGTGCAACAACATATGCCAATGGTGGGGAAAAACATACAATAAGCCATCAAACTAGAAAGAGGGGTCGTCTATGTGGCTGAAGATCCCTCAAAAAAGTATTCACGCCGCCTGTTCATCAAGGACAGGACAAACAGGAGACGTTACCTTATAGACTCAGGTGCTGACTTGAGCATTTTGCCAGTAAGTAAGAACCAAAAGGCATTTCCTCCAAAATACTACCTCCGAACTGTAAATGGTCAAAACCTTCCAGCTTACGGAATAGAATCCAGCAAAGTAAGCATCGGTTTGCAAAGAGACATGACGTGGTCCTTCACAATTGTGGACGTTCCAACTCCGATCCTGGGCACAGATTTTCTCGCACACTACGGCTTGGTCATCGACCTCAAAAATGGAAAAATCATAGACAACAATACTGGTCTATGGGTGGAAGGCAAAACGCTAGCGTACCAACTGGACACCAACATATCCAGCTGCACAAAAGTCGACGAACAATTCCTACTGATTCTGTCAGACTATCCTGGAGTCACTCAACCATCAATTCTCAGGTATCCGACCTATAAACATGACACCGTTCATTATATAGAAACTAAAGGACCGCCTTGCCATGCTAGAGCCCGCAGGATACTGCCTGATAAACTCAAAGCAGCACGGGAATACTATGATTGCATAATAGGGGAAGGCATATGCCGCCCTTCGAAAAGCTCATGGAGTTCCTCGATCCACATGACCAAAAAAGCAAGTGGAGAGTGGCGAATCGTTGGAGACTACAGGGCCTTAAATGCCAAAACAGTTCCTGATCGCTATCCAGTCCCAAACATAATGGACTTCAATGCGAATATGAAGGGTAAAACGATGTTCACAAAAATCGACATCAACTGGGCATTCCACCAAATTCCAATGGCTGAACAGGACATTCCAAAGACAGTGGTCATAACCCCCTTTGGTTTATTTGAATACCTTCAAATGCCGTTTGGACTCCGTAATTCTGCACAAACTTTCCAGAGATTCATCAACGGACTGTTTATGGATTTGCCGTTTGCTTATGCATATTTGGATGACATATGCATTTGCTCAGAAGGCAGTGAGCAACAGCACGAGAAGAATGTAAGACCCATCATACAGCGTATACATGCTGCTGGACTTACCATCAATGTTGGAAAAAGTTTATACAAACAAACCAAAATTGACTTTCTTGGCTATCAAGTCTCGACCGAAGGCATTTCCCCTCTGAAGACCAAGGTAGAGCCCATTTTGAAATTCCTGAAACCCTCAAACGTTGCAGAACTCAGATGCTTCTTGGGGATGGTGAATTTCTACAGACGTTGCATTAAAAATGCTGCAGTTGAACAAAGTAAGCTGTTTGCATTGATCAAAACAATTAAAAAGAAAGATAAGACTCCACTTGATTGGACAGAAGAAGCTGAAAAAGCCTTTGAAAACATCAAAGAAACACTGGCAAATGCAACTCTATTTGCTCACCCAGACAAAAGTCTGCCATTATGTGTCGCAACTGATGCATCTGACTTTGCTATTGGTTCAACACTGTACCAAAAGGACAATGACAAGAAGTTACCACTCGCTTTCTTCTCCAGAAAGCTATCAAAAACCGAAAAGAACTACAGCACATACAACAGGGAGTTACTGATATTTGCTGCGTTGAAGCATTTCAGGGACCAATTAGAGGGTAGATGTTTCACTGTGTATACAGATCATAAACCCCTAACACATGCCTTCACACAAAAGATAGAACCAGCTTCCCCGTGAAGAGCTCGACAATTAGACTATATAGAGCAGTTGACTATGGACATCCAGTATATAAGTGGAGAACTCAACACTCCAGCTGATGCTTTTAGTAGGATCGAAGCCATCTCGGCACCGTCTCAATTACCTTACGCTGAAATAGCTAAAGAACAGTTAAGGGATGCAGAATTGCAAGAACTGTTGTCAAACGATGACACAGCTCTCAAATTGAGACAAAGGAAAATCCCTGGTACTAATGTTTTACTAACATGCGACATTAGTTCAGGCAAGAATAGGCCATTCCTGCCGACAAAGTATCGCAAATTGGCTTTCAGTAGTGTGTACAATCAATCGCACCCTGGACCAAAATGCACTGCTGGGTTGGTAGCATCAAGATTTGTTTGGCTGCGAATGAAATCCAACTGCAACAAATGGGCTCACAGTTGCCTGAATTGCCAAGAGTCCAAAGTAGGAAGACACACTCGTTTGCCTCTTAAATCTTTCAGACAAACGGACCGGTTTAAAACGACACACATAGACTTGGTGGGTCCATTACCCCCATCCCAAGGACACAGATACCTGTTGACGATGATCGATAGAGCAACTCGATGGCCAGAGGCAGTTCCTCTCTATAAGATGACAGCTCCCACAGTAGCTGCCAGGTTATACGACACCTGGATTGCCCGCTACGGCGTACCTGAAGTCATCATCACAGACCAGGGTTGTCAATTCGAAAGCTCGCTCTTCCAAGAGCTGACTAAGAAGCTTGGTGCACAACACAATCACACCACAGCTTGCCATCCTCAATCAAATGGTAAAGTTTAGCGATGGCACAGAGCTTTGAAAGCCTCCATCATGGCTTGCAACACCAAGAGATGAGTTGACATACTACCAACCATCCTCTTGGGCCTTTGATCTGCTCTTCAAACGGATACAGGACACTCTGTGGCACAGTTAGCACTTGGCGAAGAGTTACGCCTACCAAGGGACTTTTTTACCCACTCGAAAGAAATTAGCCCCAAAACGCTCGTCCAAAACATACGGACTGATGCTAACAGTTTTTTGAAACAGGCAGCTTGTTATGGCCAACCAAAGATTTATGTCTCCAAACATTTGGCCACAACTTCTCATGTGTTTGTCAGAGACGAAAAAATAAGATCTTCGATGGGGAAACCATACGCCGGTCCTTATAAGGTTGTATCACGAGATGACAAAAATTTCGTGATACTAATCGCAGGTGAAGAAAAAACGATTTCAATAGATAGATTGAAACCTGCGTACCTTATAAATGACGACAGAAAAATGCTCGAAAGAGCAACAAGGAAGATGACAGACAGGAAAATAGAAGAAGAAAAGCAGACTGCACAGTCCGATACCATACAACCACAAAAAGTTGAGGACAAACCAGTCGAAAAAGGTGATAAATCACAAAAATCACCAGTAGAAAAAATAAAAATAAAGAAAACGGTGAAGTTTAGTGATGAGATCATTAAAATACATTACGATCCATTGGCCCCCTTATGCCCACGAAAAAGAGGCAGGCCCTTAGGCAGCAAAAAGAGAAAAAACCAGATTCCAACTCGAAAATCTGAAAGATTGGCAAGGAGAAACTAAAATTATTCATGAAAGTTAATATCCGCTGCGAAAACTACAAACCCGCATAAAAATATGCACGAGAATCTGGGAATATTTGTAACAAAAGAAATTCCGCAGATAAGCAGAGAATAAATGCGTACAAATAAAACATGACACGAATAAACAAACCCAGGTGCGATACGGAAGAAAAACATCGCAACCTGTTTCTATTGACAAATATTCCGATAACAAAATAGTCAATAGATCGTGACGTCACAAATGAAGAGTGCATTCTTTTGTGAAATACAAAATTCAAAAGTACGAAAATTCAAACACGCTTAACTCTGCTTGTACTTAACAGATTTTGACCGGAAAACTTTTCAGCTAAAGAATATTTAATGCACTATCCCCTCCGAACATGTCTGAAATAAGATAACGACTTGAAATAAAGCTGCGATCGAAAATATTCTCGCAACGTTTTTTCACTCACTTTTCTACTGTTGACTATCTAACGCGCCTAATTTTCTACCATTTTTCTTTCTTTTTTCCAATTTGTTCTTTCCTTCCTTGTATCATGTCATCCCCAATTAACACACCATTCTCAACTCCAGAATTCCAATTTATCGTTCCACCTGTACCTCAGCATGTAAAGAATCTATAGATTAGAAATACCGTGTTCTCGACACTTAATTTTTAGGGAGTTGACAATCCATGAAATTATGTGGCCTCTAATTACTGCTCTACCCTAAACTATGACCATGAGCGAGATGAGGATCTAGAAAGAAGATTTTTCCAACTTCTACTCCCTCAAATTTAATTTTCCTATATTTTTTTTGCAATTTTGGTCAATTATAAATATATGAGTTTAGAATTTTGTTTTCCAAAATGTCTGATTTTTCTAAATTTAAAATTATAGGTGTCTTTTGCTGCACGATGAAACCATATCAGTTATTTGCGTGTCCGCCGATTCGAAGCTCATTTTCACCGGCGATACCACTGGTTTTGTGAAATTATGGCACATTTCATCGTTTTGTGATGTTGAAGTTACCAACAAAGGTTCTTCAGAGCACTGTATACCAGATTGTCATGATCTTGGCATCAATGCAGCTGATTTTTCCCCTAAAGTCGAAATTACAAGTAAGTTGAACCCGAAGTTATCTTAAATGTTTGTATGCATCTTATCATTTATAACCTTCGGCCCTAAATAGTCATCTGAAACATGTTTAAGATCGAGGGAAAATATATCAAATTGCGACGGGCGGAAACGATAACTTACTTAAAGTATGGATAATCTCGTACAAGAAAGTTAATGAAGTAGTTCATGAGTGTGCCTCTGAATTATTGTTCAGTATTGTCGGTCATGCATCTGTCGTTACGGACGTTAAATTTCATTCTTCGGGCAATGTTATCGCATCCACGTCAATAGATAAAACTGTTCGTTTATGGCTGGTAAATTATTTTTCTTTACATTGAAGTATATAGGAGTGAATTTTGTGTAATTTCTAAATCGGTTTAATGTGTTGCAGGTCGATTCGTTCAAGTTTCAGTGCATTAAAGTACTCAAAGGACACAAACGATACGTCACCACTTGCTGCTTCTCTCCAGATGGTTCTCTCCTTGTAACTGGTAAATATTTAGAAACTTTTTTTCGAAGTGAATACGACGATGGCATAGTGCTTTCTTGTCGTGTCTGCATGTAACTCGTAAATTATTTGGAATAACTTAAGCCAGTTTTAGGTCTGAAATTGATCGTGCACTTGTAACCAACTGTTTTATTTTGTCTTTATTAATCAGCATAATTAGTGTGTAACTGATGCATCCTTTAATTTCTCTTTCTTCTTGCCAAACAATTGTTTAAAAAATGTGGGGACACGTCAAGATTGCATCAGTTCATTGATACGTTTAACCCTCTTTAATATTATTACCATTCTACAGGATCAAACGATAAAACAGTTATTGTTTGGGATCTCACTGGTAAACGTTCAATGCAGTCTCACTTGAAAAAAGTATGAATTATTATTAAATAGCCTGTTGTGTAATAATTCATAATTCTTACCAGAAGCGAAGCTAGGATAAAACTTCATTAAGGGGGTCCGACCATTTTTTCTTCAAATAATGAAAATAGATGGAAATGTTTTTATTTCTGTAACCGGTATTTATTTTTAAATTTTTTACGAGAAGGGATCTTCGCCTAGTTGTAGGGGAACTTGGTCCCTCATGTCCCGTTAGCTTCGTCTTTGGTTCTCACGCAGGTATTTCTGTGATTTTCTGTTCCTAATTTCCATTGAGAGTGAAACTGTGATTCATGATTAGATAGATTCACGAGCTGTATTGTCTACCGATAGTCCATTGAGACGAAAAAATGCACCACAAATCGTCCAAAAGTTGGAAAACTTGGGCAACGCTATAAATTCTTGTGCTTTTTCAAGACACGATATTTTAGCCGCTGGCGGAACGTACGTTAATTTTTTTAAATAATATCGTATGGGAGTAAATTTGTTTGAGTTTTATTTATTTTCGTGCATTTGAATGACTGTCAAAACAGGGACAAATTAGTACGGCTGTGGCATCGAGCAAATAATAACTTTTCTGAGTTGTCTGTATCTCCTTTGGACGCGCACCAGTACGCCGTTAATCAAATAGATTTTAGTTTATGCGGAAGTTATTTGGCATCATGTTCTGTAGATGGTACTACTGTCGTGTGGAGCTTATCGGTAATTTTTTTTGCGAATTGATTATCAGTTTTGATTTTTCACTCATGAACCGAGATTGTTCGATAATAGGAAGGTAAAAAATATTGATGCATAAACTATCGGTTGATTGTCGATAGTAGTTTTGAGGCTATAGATTGACCAAAAACACGTTCTCTAGCTGGATTTATGAATAAAAATTTTAGTTTTTACTTCAAAATAAAACATAATGTAGTTGTTTAAAAACGAATTCCCATATATTACAGCTAATTATTAACATACTTCCTTTATTTCATTAAAAATAAACATTAACGTGAACAACAAAATCAGTATGGATGAACCGACAATATCATATGGAGTCTATGGGGTATGGATGCAACTCTATTAAATTTTATAGACGTTCAAATTCTAATCTTAAAAAATAACTGACATCTATTGTTACCATCTGTCACTATTTGCAACATATGACGGAGGTGGAATATGTTTTTTCCAAGAATGAACCTCAAATCTTCCCATTTCACCCGTTTAACAAATTCGATTTTTTTAGGAATTGCCAATGTAAGAATTTATTTTTTTCCTAAATAATATGATTTTGCCTCAGAATTTATTCTTATTGGATTCATGTCGTGTACCATGACTTCAGAACGCAATTTCCTATAAAGAATTATTACTTTTTTAAATCTTAAAATCATACTTGTCTCTTCTTAATCTTAAGCTATTTTAGAATACTTCGTTGCCGTATGTATATTAAAAAGATCTGTTCAAAATTCCTAGCTTATAACATACCCCCGCCAATCAGCTGTGCCTAACCTGACTGTAAAATAAATTTCTTTCATTCATCTTCCTTTTTACCCAGTTTTATTGCAAGATTGCGAACGAGATATAAAAATTTATTTCTTTGATGAGTTAGGACTGAAGATGATGAAAATTATAACCATTTATGCGGTTTTGAGAAAACTATCGAAGGGAAAGAGCTGAAATTTCCATGAAAGATTGAACGCTTATAGGAGCGGGTCTGATGAGAGTTTGGCACTTATTGATTCCGTATAGTTTACGAGAAAAATGTAGAATAAAAAATTGCTGGAGAAAAGCCAGCACCCTGTGTTGCTTAAAGTATCACTTTTCATATTTGCGATGCAAGGAATTATGATTGTTTTTTCTGCATTGCTTTTAGTAGTCAGTTGGTATTTAAGGTGCAACGGGCGATGATGTCAAAAGGCGCTTCTTTTTGATTATATTCCTGGGTACAGGGCATTTCGTTCCAGAGTTGGTTGAAATTGGGACCAGGATTTATTTGAGAATTATCATTAAAAAGATAATTTATGTAATAATTTTTTTACAAGTTTACTTTTATGTTGATTACATTTTTGAAAACTTTTTTTAATATTAATTTTTGATGAACTCTTATTTAGCGTACTTTGTGGTTTTTGTGATTCCAAGATTCTGAATGATGGGTGAATCCGCAAACTGGGTTTTTCTAACGAAGTGATGTTGTGCTAAGTTTTTTTTAAAAAAGTAATCAGTGATCGTTTTAGTTTTGTAATTGTTTTATTAAGTTCTAACTTTTTGTTGATTGACGTTTGCCTCTCTTTCACAGTTATTTATTTTTCGCCTTGACTTTTTTTAGGATTACAGTCAAATTGGAACCGTCCACAATGTCGAAGGCAGTATAAGATGTTGCAAATTTTCCCCGGATTCTGGTCTTTTAGCTACAGCTGGTGACAATGAGACTGTATACATTTGGAATGTTCCGGAGTTGTTGCTCAAAGCGTAAGCCCTTGCGATCTTGTCCGTGATTTTGTCGAAAACGTGTTCTATGAGAGTAATAAGTACAGCAAATTTCTTCTCACAGGAGTATGACCGGTCACGCGGACGCTATTTTGTGTCTTTCATTTACTGGCGACTCGAAATATTTAGCGTCGGGTTGTTCATCCGGTACTGTCCGCATCTGGTGCGTTAATCCGTGCCTCTCTATTTGTCTATTACTGCTTGAAAATGTCCACGATTTAGGTTTAACCAGTTCTGATTTTTCTCGTGTCAATTATTTTTTAACTTGTAAGTCGTATTCGAAGTATTTCCGTGTTGACTATTCGGTCAAATCAGTCACCTTTTTGTACTTCTTTTTAGCTAAAAATCGATATTTACTAGCGACTGGTGGAAATGATTCGCTTGTCAAACTGTGGGAAATAATCATTGTTGATGAGTTGACAGCAACAGCAACTCAGTTGTTTCAGCTTGTCGGACATGGTGGTGATATAACCTGCGTGCGGTTTCCTGTGAACTCGTTTTCTATTGTTGCTTCGGCGGCGACCGACAAAACTGCCCGAATATGGGATACGGTAATCCGCTTAAGCCAAGAAATGAATGTAAAAATCACGGAATAATAAATATAATAGAGGACACACGCTCACTAAAACGTTGCTACGAGAGACAGCACCACTTTTGAAGCTGTTGTCCTACTTCTGCGGTATCGAATTCAAATTTGCTTTCTCCGTATTCGGGCCCGTCAACAATAAACAGAAAATTTTTTTTCTCAAATAATAGAATTAAATGAATGAATACGAAAATCACAACAAACGTCAATTTCGTAGATAAAAATGAGATTGAAAATTGGATAATTCCGTAGGAGTTGGGATACTTGTCTTGAAAGTGGTGCCAATTTTTGTTTGACGTGCGTCTTCTGTTATATATTTAATACTCTGTGGTAACAATATGAGAAAAAATCAAATTTAATACAGATGTGGTTAAATTAAATGTCAAACTGTTCGAAAATTCAAAATTACGTTGATTCAGTAGATTATAACGACCATTTGATTGGCGTTTAATTTATCATCGAGTGCTTTTTGTTCCTCGTATCTTTTAGTTTCCGAAGTCTCTCAGTCAGTGTCATCGTGGGAATTCTATTCTTAACGTTTTAATCGCTTTATTTATTTCCATTTTGTAGACTTTTGGAAACTGTTTGCATATTTTGGATAGTAAAGAATCGTTGCTCACTTGTTGCGCATTTTCTTTTGATACATCATTATTAGCAACTGGTAAAGTTGATTGATTTTCAGAATACCGTTCCATGTAGATAGTTAATTGAGAATATAAATTTTTTTTACCTAGGTACTCTGGATAAAACATTGATAATTTGGGATCTACGTGAGAGCGTAAAGGAAAATGTATCCACCATTCATGCAACGGAGGTAAACTGTTTGGAAATTTATCAATTTCAAGAAAACTTTTCCATTTGAACTTTTTGTTTCTATGTTTAATGTTTTCTTTTCTTTTTTTGTTTCAGTCCCAGAGTGCATTCATTGAAGGTGAATAAATGGGAAAATATCCCCAAATAATTTCTTTAAAAATGTCTAATTGAAACGTTGTTTTGTATGTATAGCTGGTGAATCAATTCGTCGTTTGAATTGTCGGAATGACTTTCAGACCGTGGAGTTGCCCCATGAATATACTTGTCCTATTACGCAGCAACTAATGATGAATCCAGTTACTTGCTCTGGTTGGTATAGATCAGTGGGGGTCATTGCTTACGATTTTGTGATCTAGCTCGTTCTTTGGCTCATTGATGGCGAAAACAAAACCTTAATTCTCACTTCACTTACACTTTTCATCTGCATCCTCTCTCATACTTATTCTTTGAGTAAATTCCACCTAATTTTTACTTGATGGAAACTTTTAACTTTTTCTTTGTTAAGCTAAATAGGCTATTCATATTTAATTGTATATTGAAGAAGAATAGGCGAAAAAATATCAAGGGACTGAGGGCAAAAACGAAGATTGTCTCTTTTATTTTTGTGTTTTTAAAATTTTTTTCAACGTTGGTATGTTATTCGAGCATCCTCCCCTTGCTTCAAATTGAAAAAATTTAGACTTGAGTCACTCACCGAAAGTAGGAAACAATTTGAGAATACGCATAATATTTTTTTACGTTATCTTTTATAGCCCCTAGGAGCTAGGAGAATTTTAATAGGAAAATGGACATTAAATTTGAACTCAGCATTTCAAAAAATTATAGCGTGTCGATATCACCGGAAAATATGGGTATTTTTTATTTTTTATTTTGCCTTACCCATTTTTTTAGCCATCCAGATCTAGAGGACAGGTTCAATGTGAAAACTGACATTCAATTTTAAATTGTCGACTAAAAAACGGCTGAACCGCCATTAATGCTGTTGTTTGAAAAGAAATGTGAAACAACTATGAAATGAAAAATAATGATAGAGAGAGAAAAAGACAGTTGTGAAAGAAGAGACAGAGATGGAAATATTTTTTTTATTTTTTTTGTTCTATCTCGGTTAATCGCTTAACGGATGACGAATCAAACGCATATGACGTATTTTTGTTTATACACAAAAATATGTACATTTTTGGCAAAAAGTGACTATTTGCTAATGGGAAAAAAATTCAAATCTGTTCAGTAGTTTTCATTTTTTACACAAACATACTGAACATTTTTTGTAAAAGTATTTGTATAGATATAGATAAAAACTATTGAAGGCGATAATTTTTAATTTTTGGTTGTAAAAAAATGAAATTTAGTTGGAAGTGCTTCTGGCAAATCTATCATATACTCGACTTCCATTAGTCCATTCAGCACCCACCCAATAATTTTTCAATTTTTACAACTTTGACCTTTATGAGAATAAATGCGGAATCTCCACCGCGTTTAAATTATTTCTTTTAGTTATAGAACATTATATTTTTTCAAAATATATGTAGAAATAATGGATTACTATTGGTGGCCTTTAAAAAAAATGTTTTATAAATGAACAAAAATTCTAATTCATCATTGTTTGAAATCTGTTGCTACGATACCAGTCAAGTACAGCGAATAATATTTGAGAAATGCTTTGAAATAATTATTATTATGTGCAATCGTTCACAAATATTTTGCTCTATAAAGTGCATCGTGCTTCCTTGTCTGTAACAGGTTATGGCCCTATTCTTTTTATTTTTGCCTGTATATAAATAGTCAGTGCTCCAGTAATATTCTTTGTTTACCAATCGAATTAATTATCACCAGTAAACTATTATTTGAATGTGAATTTCTTTCAGACGGTTTCAACTACGAAAAAATAGCCATTGAATCATGGTTGTCATCAGGAAAGTTGACTAGTCCGATGACTAATGAAAATTTGTCCACTTTTGAATTGATACCGAACACTAACCTACAATGCGAGATCATGCAATACGCTCGTCAGTCGAAACAATGATTTTTTTTTAAATAATTGTTTGATTTTTTCATTTATTCTTTGTTATTTTAAGGTATTTATCCTCTTTATTCCAATAAATCTGAGCCCAACGTTAAAGCATCTTTTAGTACCGTCTTATGATGTAGTTTTGGTGGCTCTAGATGTAATTCAAAGATCTCTGTTTATTCAGTGCATATTTGTCCCAACAAAAAGATTAAAGAGCTTATTTTTCTAGTACTGGGTACGTATTCTTTATTGTATATATATACACAAGGTAAATACCTCGAAGTAATCCACAATCGACACGCTAGCTTACTTCATTGTTCATTTCCTCATTCCTCATCGTTTCTGTGTGCTACGTGTTATTGTGCAAAGTGGAAATAGTGCCTCTCGATTTTTGTGTTTTTTCATGGGGTCTTCGCCCCCAAAACTCTTTTTTTTTACAACTCACCTTACTAACCACTCGCAGTGCGAAAAAGGCTTAGAAAAAAAACACCCACCTTAACAGCCACCGACTGCAAAAAGGGTATAGAAAAGAAAACCCACCTCACCTAATCACATTAGTCGACTGAACATAATAAAAAAATCAACTTCTAAGAAAACTGCCACGATTGGGAGTTGAACACGGCATGCTTGGAGTGGTAAACAAGAATTCTCTATATGCTTCATAGCGGTGAGTTCAAAAAGTATTTATGAATACAATACTCAACAACAAGACTGATCTTATTTATACAAATATAAAATAAGGAATAGAAAAAGCTAGCGCGAGATACTTATAGGAAACATCTTGAAGAATATGTTTCAAAACAGTGTTTCCTCTGCTATTATTTTTTTGAGCGTAAACATGGTTAGAAAATGTTTTTTAAAAAAAATGGCGAATAAAATATTTTTTTGAAAATTCAGGTCAGGAAGCTAAAACTTTTTCTCATTTCTTTTTTGTTTAGAAATAACTTAATGTTGGACTGCAATTCATTTCTTATATTAACCTACCAATATTTAGTATCTATTTTATATCAGTCATTTTGAAGAGCTTACAATTACAATTAATTAAGTGTACGAAAGATGAATCATACAAAAACCGACTTATATTTTAATGAATAGAGATGAAATTTTCCAAATTAAATTTCATTGAAGAATCTTAAACTACTGATGTTATCAATTAATAAACCAGTAAAATTGTTACTAAGTTTTTATTATTGTTGAAAGGGAACATAATTGTTTCATAAAATAATTGTAGTTTCCCACAGTACAATACCAAAAGGCTACTCCTCCAGCTTTACAAATGGAAACGAAAGCGAGAAATATCAAGCACAATACACGATAATCAGCGAAAAGTACCAGTTTCACTGACGTGGATAAACCGTGGTTATTTGCCAATTTCTCCTTTCCAATTCATTTCCATCAGATTATTCTGAACCATACAATTGAAAATTTTAACGTCTCCTTTTCTGCTGATGAAAAAATATAGTTCGAAGCGTTCCTCTGTTTCTTTCTCCAGCATAGAAAATTCGTCATCATTATTTTCAAAAGAAACATTGCTCGCCTAAAAGGAAAGCTATCAGACTTATCACCATGGGTGACTTGTGAAAATTATATTATGGTAAAAACAATAAAAAGTTCTTAAAATGAATGTACGGCCAAAAGGGCCGCAATCACACAAACTAAAGCAGCGGAAAATAAAAAAATCACTACAACTGCAGACGATATACACAAAAAAGAAATTAAAAAGAATTAATGTATTGCGCTGAGAAGACGTATGGATCATATGTTTAGATTTGCCACTTCGCTCGAAATAGTTTGAGCGTCGTTATCAAGTTCGCATTGCTCTGAGTTCTTCGACAAACTAGTAGATGATCGAGCACATTCTTTTTTATGAACAAACCAGTGTAAACGTTGGCATTCTCGATCACAATACTGTACAGCTTTGCACTTGGAACACTTTTTCAATGCTGTAGGTTCTGTGCACGTAACACAAGGAGAAGAATCGTCACTAAAACTAGACTGACTATTAATTGCACAGAGGATTACATTTAATGCTGATGGCGAGTCCTCCTTACGAGCCAAACTTTTAACCATCTGAAAAAAAAACGTAAAATCAATTACATGTGTATTTAACCCAAACCTAGATGACGAATATACTCAACAGTACTTGTTGAAAAAGAAATCCTTCTCTGTAGGGAAATTCTCGGATACAGTCTCTCAATAACAATTCCAAATACTCTTCTCCGCGAGAACCCTTCAAAATTTTTTTCGCAAATGTCTCAAACGGGTCCGTTTGATTTTGTGATGTTCTACAGAATAGGAACAGAAATATAATACACTTCGTGTTGTAGAACAACCGTAATGATAAAATACGTACGAGCATCTATGAATTTCGCTCAGAATATAACTCAAATAGTGATATTTGAAAGCGAGAACCTCATTTGATTCAGTTCCTCTTTTCATCTCACGCTCACTCATCAAGTCAAGAACTTTTTTTACTTGATTATATTCCTGCAGGAGAATCGGAGCCATTTTCATGGATAATCGAACGGGATGAATATTCACCTGGAATAATTGAAAAGTATCAAAAATGTCCAATCAACAGAAAAACTAAAATCAACAGAATTCATACCTGCATTATGTAGGTATACAGATGAATACTCAACTCAGGAAGCAATTTTGGTTTAGTTTCGACGCCCCTCGGTATGGTATAATAATCCACCTCCGACTTAGATACATAGTTGTTTATAACAGATACACAATTATGATTTCCTACGACGAAGTAACAAGAAACTAAATATTTTTGATATCGAAAATTGAATCTATAGATGATACCGTTCATTCATACCTACAAATGCAGCCATTTGAGACGCTGTCTTTCCAATTGAATTGGTGATATGACTTTTGGCACCGGCCATCATTAACGTCAGACAAACATTCGATTTTCCCGAAAGGGCCGCAAAATGTAAAGCGGTATATTTGTGCTTGTGATGTGTACTGTTGACATCTGCACCCTATAAAAAAAGTAACAGCGAAAACATGAATGACTAAGTCGAAACTGAATAAAGAATTCATAAGTATAATATTCACCTTCTCAATAAAAAATTCGACGATTCGTTGGTTTCCTTTGTAACAAGCATGTTGCAAGGGAGTCATACCCTCGTTGTCGAATAAGTCGGCTTTCAACTTATGCAGGCTATACAAACTTTCAAGTTCGCCGAGATTATCCTTTTGAATACAAGTAAATACCAAGCTTTCGATGTCATTTGCATCAGCATCATTTTCCGAACTGGACACGACTTCGGTGCTTTGCCCGTTCATGATAGTTACCATGGTATGAGTCCAGATGAAAATTATTGAACAAATAAAAAATCACAATAATACAAACTCGATTAAATTCGACGAATGTCGGCAACCAAAATTACATGTTCATCTTATTTTTCAATTCACTACATTGTGCACATCAAATTGAAATTCAACGCTCGTCTGACGTCTGACGTCTCTCAAAAAATAAAAAATTTCTAAATAAATTATTAATTTATTATCTTCTGTCTCGTTTTCACTTTCAGTCAAGGTATATATTCATTTTCACTTTTCAGTTTTTGTTCTACCTGAAACTTTTTTCATATGATTCATTCGTTTGGATGGCGTCTGTTGGCGTTCTGTTTGGGACTAACTGCAAGTAGCAACTTCAGTCTTCAACTGAACTCATTTCATTCATTTGCATTTCACTTTGACATTTATATTAGTCAAAGGTATTTCGTAATAGTATGATATGATTTGTAAAATAAATTAAAAATTGTATTGTAGTTATACCGTAATTTGTTTTGTACCATAGTACGAATAATCGAATATTGAAGTATTAAACTCTATTTCAAATAAGAACAATCCACTACCCGCAATACACACATGCGTGGAGTTAACAGAAAGGGGAAAAGATTGATTCAAACGCTGCAGTTGTTTCGAAATTCGAGACTAAACGTACCGTATTTTCACAGGCGGATGACGTGTTTCTTTGCTTTTCTCCGCTAGATAGGCTGGGTTGAGCACTTGAGCCTGATCTGCCTTGTCAGTTGTCCTGCTTAATGCTTATTTGGAATTGGAACAGGAGTCAGGAATAGAGCAATATTACAATTAGCTGAATAGAGTATAGTCTAAATGGTCTGTATAATCTGTTCAAGATAAAAAGCGCCAGGTGGGCCAAGACGCTCTCACGCTAGTTGACAATGAATAATGATAAAGATAAAATATTCCAAACAGAAATCATTTCATTTGATGGTACATTCGTAAAGTCTTTATTGAATATACGATTAAGGAAAACATTGCGCATTCGTTAACGTCATTCACTGAGAGCGTTCTCCCCTTTCCACCCGCACATCAAGCGTCTCAATATATTGTGGCCTGTGGGTGGAGGATAGTGTTTCTTATTTTCAACAGACTAAATATAATAATTATAAATTTATGTCTGTTCCAAGGGATATGGACTTTAACTAGGTAGCCTCGATTGTGCGTATAGGGGGGATTTTCGTTTTCCTACGTGTGATGTATTTCACGCACACTAGCACACACACAACCGATTGAGCGTGAAGTAGAATAATGTTTTATGTATTTAACTTCCTACGTGTGATGTCATTTTACTCGCACTACTACACTAATGAAATGATGAGCGTAGGTATCTAAAGAGTAATGAAATAATATGTTATATAAGGTGGTCTGTTCTATAACTAATTGTAAGTTACAAAATGTGTGAACCTTCGAGGAGATATATATATATATATATATGATGGAGATGATGTAATAGACGTGCGTGTAAATATACACTTGCATATGGAGGAAATATTTTTTTTACTGTTTCTCACATGGGTTAGTAAGTATAGTAGATGTCAACACAGTAGGTACTAACAGAGGGATCTTTTGGAAAATGCGGGGGACCTTGGTCACAGCATTCCACTTTGTATGTTAGGTCGGCAACAGCAGGGTGAAGTCCAGGGGATAGGGCTTCGTCCCGCCCCACCTGTTTTGTCCCCCCACTGTTGTTGCCCCCAAAGTGGCATACCATAGACTGGCCCCCGCATCTGCTTGAAAGATCCCACCACCTATGAAATAACTGAACCTAGAATCTGGGCTTATTTTGATGAAAAATGTGTCTAATCTTGAATAATTATTTTGAAAAGTATTAAAAAAAAAAAAAAAAAAAAAAAACTAATAAACCACTTTTGAAAAAAAAAAAGTTATAAGACTTCCCTTTGAATGGGATGCAAACCTGGCACTACCTTCCTAAAGCAGCATATCTACCATAGAGCCATTGTAGGAATGTGTGAAAATTGTAACAAAAATGTAATATTATTGTACCATTTGACGCATTAATTTGCTCAAAATATTTCCTCCACTTGTAAGTGTATATTTACAAGTGTTGTAACAGAAATCCCACCTCATATCATTCTTCATCATCATCATCACCATAATATATATATATCATACATTATTCCACTCATTCAAGAATCGCTACCCCTACTTTTGGTTATCGCTGGCACTGCGTTTTGCCATCTTACACAATACCATATTTTATTCTCGTATGTTTTTAGTCTGTATATTGTATTCTTAGTGAATTGAAGTCTTGTGTTCTTTTTTGGTCCTCGTACCACATACCTCACATCAACAAGGACATACATAAATAGTGGTTTTGGTGTCTACCTATGCCTATGGATAGCATTGCCTATGCCAAGTGTTTTGATTTCTAAAAATTTGATTGGAGGGAAAAATCGCCATGTGCATTTGTTTATAAACACTGGCATACAAATACCCCATTCCGAAGAATCTGATTATTCTGATTGGAAGATGTCAATTGATATGGGGTAATTTGTATGCCAGTGTACATGTGCTTGGTGTAAATGTTAACTACAGTTGATCCCATTTGTAAAACAGCAGAATGTCATCCCATCATATATATCATATATCCTCAAAAGGTGCGATCCAAGTGTGGACCACTGTACTTGTATCATGTCATATGCCCGTTGTCCTTAATGATTGTGGTATACTGACTTTGGCTCGTGTAACGCTTTTGCATTTTCAGCATTTTTAGTCTTCTGTTTTGTACCATCTATAAATTTAGAGCCAATGTTTTCAGTGTTCGTTCTTTGCTTCGCTCTAGTCAGAGGGAGAGTAGGAGACAAATGGAATTGTTAATTTTTCGAACTCATGGTGTATTATTTACACTTTTCATTCAAAAATCTGTGACTTGATTATTTTTCAAGCATGGTCGTCATTTGCCAGTGTCTTTAATTCTCTTTTTTATCGACACATTTTTCATAAAATACATTATTGATTAATTCATTTTTAATTTTCTTCAAACCATATAGTACGTTAACCCCATTGATAGAGGGAATGTGTATTGGTCTTTGTAATGAAGTAGTACTCACACTAGAGAGCTACTAAGAAACGTACCTACTCGTATACCCCATTAACTGTTCAAGGAAATGTAATTTCAGGTAATTTCATTTTTTTGTCACATTTATCGATTTAAGTAATTAAAATAATCTACAACTGAGAAAAATGATTTTGTTTCACCACTACTCACTGAAATAACATGTAGATGCTGTTGAGGTGAGTTTCGATCGTTTCATCCAAGAAAATTAAGCACGGACGTTCATCTTTAAAAAAGGTTTATTGATAACGTTAGTACAACGACTGACGAACGGAGAACATTCTCCATCGAGCAGTGGCGGGAAGAATATTATGTTGGCGATCAGTGTCGCCACATGTAAAACGAATAAATGTAATAATGTGTTACATGCAGTGTTGATTAATGTGCAGTTACGTGTTTGTGAGGTAGTGAGGGAATCGTATCCCAACAGATGCAAAGAAAAAATCTAAATGGAACTAAAAATTAGAGATGTGTGTTTTTGTTCATTTCGTGGATTTAGTTCAACAGGTCTAGATCTTTTGAATGAACTAGTTCAAAATGAACGAAATGAGCTGCATGAATCAAACCTTTGAGTATGTATTATTTCATATGGAGAGCAATTTGTATATATTTTCTATACATAGTTACTTCCAGACATAGAAAGCGCTTTCATTCCCCAAAAACACTTACTATTTTGTTTTGTTTTTTGTTGATTGATAAGAAATTCTACTCATCCAATGATTAACATCAATGCTGTGACGTATAAGAGTGAACTAGCTTGTATGTCTATACCATATAACTTTGATTTGATAATATCTTTTAGTTCAAAGTGAACTAGTTCATTCTCATCTTTCGGTCTCGTTCATTTAGGTTTTTCAAAAGATTAGTTCAAATGAATTAGTTCTCGGTCAACGGACACATCTCTACCAAAAATGGCGTATGCGTCTATTCATCTAAAACGTTCTTTACTCACAAAGATTTAAAAAAAAAAATAAGTGCATACAAATGCTAGATATTTTATATTTTTAAGAATTTTTCAAGTTACCATATCTACTGGCAACGCGCAGATGGAGTCTGAAGTTTGGGGAGCCACAGTTCCAATAAACGACACGCAAAAAAAGTTAAAAAAGTTAATCAATTAAAAATTTATATCAATTTGTTGACATTTCTCAATAATCTTATAGTACTGGTAGGTAAATGAAGAGAAAAAATAAATTAAAAAGTTGAATAAATCATAAAGAAAAATCCCGAAAATTATTTGTTGGCTACAATTCATTTGGGGGGAAGGGAGGCACTTCAACTCGGGGCCCCTACCTATCACCTATTTGAGTCTGTAGTTGAAATAATTTTTTCTTTTGAATTTTTTTAATGTTTGTTACCCTATCATAATGGAAGATACTGGACATGTTAAGAGTTTCAGCCAGCTACAAAATATAAAGTGCTGTATAGTAATACATTAAAATACTTATTCACTTAAAACTTTTTTTTTCAGTGAAGAATATAGGTACGTATATTTAAGGGATAATTTTTGTGGTGTACAACCATCAGCACCCTCCCTACTCACACATTCAACCAAATGATAGTTTTTCCTATCTGTGAAATTTCACCATGAAGTTTGCGGGACTGAGTCCCAAGTCACAATTAGCCAATTATTCTGAAGTCCTCACTTCCACTCCAAAATAGGTATTTTTTCCTGAGCTATCACTCATCAATTATTTGGAATGAATAAGTAAACTGGGTTTTCTGGCAAAGTAATGCTACATTGGTTTTTTTTTTTTTTTTCCCTGGGTGGACAAATTTCACTCTAGATGGCTTTGCTCCTGACCCTCAAAATTTCACCAATGGTTTTCCCCTATAATTTATAGCAATTTATCCTCAAAAAGTAGAGTACTACCACACATTCCCTTTGGTCTATCATTGGGCCTATTCCATCATCATTCGTGTTATTTGAAAAATACACCTGCTAAATAAAAATATGACAAGATACTGAGCTGTGTTTATTTACCCAATTAATAAACAGAAACATTGTAATTTTTCCTACAACCAAAAGGCAGTAACAGAGACGAGTGTTAATGAAGTGCAGGAAAACTGAATTATGTACGCGAAAACGATTGCCTCGAAACTATTTTGAATGATATAAAAAGAAAATTTTTGCACGTAAAATCGGAGTCAGATTCAGGATTGTTGTTAGCGAAAGGCGTATTAACCCAGGGGCGTAGCGACAGATGGGTCTGGCGAGAGGTCGTAGCCATCAGAAAAATGTTCGATCTCTGCTACCTACCTCCCCAAAAAACTGCTGGTATGCAAAAATAACGAAAACGTCGAAAACTCATTCCGAAGTTCTAAAATCAAATTATTGTCTTGGTAATTTTCTCTGGAAAAATAATGAGTAGCTAGTTTTAATTTTTTAAATTTAAAATTTTCAACTCAGGGGCATTCCATTTCTCTCTGGATTTCTCAATACGTGCGTTTCAGAAAAACGTTTAGGAAAGCCAATAAAATTCAAATTGAAACCAGCTAAAACTCGATATTCTCAGAGGAAGTAACTCATCACGATGAACTAATTCCCAAACAAAATCTTGAGATTTTTCAAATGATCAAGTAAAAATAATCACGAACGAACTCGGTCTTGAAAACAAATTAAAATACACGGCCTTAAGTTTATTTCTGTGATGTTACAAGTACAAAATAATGGTAAATCGTCTTCTCAAAAACGGTACATTTACAATAGTGGAAGGGCGACGAGGAAAAACAAATAATCAATTCTTAATTATAAACCGTAGTAAAAATCAACTTGACACCGATATTCAACCACTACACATTCCTATTGAAATTGAAATGAAAGTATTAAGGCCAACGATTACGTAAGATGACACTTACACGTTAATAAATATCGCACATGATTAGGTGTATTTATTCAATAAGTAATGAAAAAATAAACAAGCACAGAAGTTTTAACAGTACAAATTACTCAGAGTCAACTACGACCAAAAACATTTCACTACACGGTCTCAATCGAAGATGATTACAACTAAAGAACAAAATAACGTGGCTGTAATTTAAAAATACGGATGTTACATTATTTCGAAAATATCTAAAAATACAATAATTATCACAGTCAAATTTACGTTTATTAACGCAGTGGGACAAAAATATCAACGAAACAATCGATTACGTATACTTACGTCTGATATTTACATAAGCGTAAAAAGGGTGAAAGTTTTAAAGATAGGCAAAAACTTCTCCCAGAACAATGGAAGCCCCGTGTTACCCACATCCAAAGAGAACAAAATGCAACAGCTTATGATGTAAAATATACTGCGGTGAGTTGCCTGAATGAGAAAAGCAAGGAGAATCTGTAGGGAGACAACACGAACGGAAATCGTACTCACCGAATTCCTACGCTTACGGATATTCAAAACATGTGAGGGAATAAAACAAAAATCTAATAATTAAAGGGTATGGAATGTATCCATGGAATCGAAATATTGACAAGTTTGACGAAGACAAATAAATGATACGAGTTTTGTCCTTTTTTCACAAGGCAAAAACATGAAACGAAAAATATTCGATGAGTAGAATCAACGGGAAAATGCCTCCTCATAAAATCATTAGCTGCCAAGACGAGACATTCGTTAAATTTATCGAACTGACGTCTAGCAACTCTATAGTTATTAGTTCGAAATCAACAAATACTGAAATTCTTCAACAGAAAAAGATGGAGATCATCATAGATTATAGCGCCAAAATTGACCCTCTTTTTTTTTTCTTCTTGGATGGGGTCTGTAGCCATAAGGCTAGTTACTCATCAGATCATTAACATGAGGAGGGAAAATTAATACTTTCCCGGGTGGGAGGTATCGTGTTCATGCACGAGATACACGAAGAAACACAAAAGGGAGGCAGAAATATGGCAACGTAATTTTTGGTAAACAAAATAAAAATTTGATCTTTTTATTCTCGCTAAGTTTTATTCGAGTCAACGGTGGATTTCTGCTCCGAAACGTTATTGGCGCTCGCCTGGTCAGTTTTTTCGTTCGAGTTCGCGCTCAACGAATCGACGTTTGTCATGGCTAACAACGTTTTGGCACGTTCTTGCCAAATTTGCGAATTCGTGTGTATCGCATTCGTATTGTTGCGGACCAATGGATCCGGTAGACCATAATCGGGCTTGTAGATGTACGGATCGTAACCTAGACGAGCTAACATGGGCGCTACATGAGCTGCATTCTTGAGAACGTCTTCGGGAAAATGTTCTTCCCACTTTTTCAGCGCTTCAACATTGATCGGTTTGATTACTTGATCGGAAGATCTTTCAACTCTGTATGTGGAAAAAACAATTAACGTTGCGAAAAGAGAAATGACGAATCGTAACGCCAACGTTTTATGTACGTAGGTATCTAACAAAACCAAGGGCATATATAAAAGGGGTCCAGGGGGTCTGGACTTCTCTTTAGCAAAGAAAAAAAGACTCGACAGCAACAAATTTTGTTTTTTTGTCGGTTTTGGCAATTTTTTGTTCAAGGGGGAGGGTCGGAAGATACCACTGAGAATATGTCGATCCCTACCCCTTACGACGAACCTATTTACACCCTTGAACAGAATATTCGCTTCACAGAAATATAAATTTTTAAAATTTTGTAAAAAGGTGCTTCCAATAGTACCCTTATACTCCATGTAAGTAATTTTTTCTATCAACTTATGCGTAGATTAGAGTTGAGTGGTTTTTCAACCCTGACTTCCATCAACGAACAAAAAATTTCGGTCTCTTTCCAAAATTAACAGGAAATTTCCACATCCCCTGGACAGAGAAAAATTATATTTTTAAAATTCCATGAGTTTTTAGTTTTTTACACCAACGATAAGATGAAGAAAAATATGAAAAAGGAGGATTGTTGAAATACCCAGTGATAAAGGAATAAAGTACCCATCGCAAATAAAAAGTAAATCTGTGTTAAAATATAAACGAAAGAAGCAGCCAACCCTAGTGCATGTGGTGCAATACTATTCTCTTTTTTCTCATCCCAGGCTAACTGTGAACGTAAAATAAATTATATTTTATTCAATTCAAAAATGAAATCTTTGAAAAACACGCTTTGATTAATTTCTTGAGAATTCAAATTAATGATTCTCTGACTTTCGGTTTACCGAGATTTAAAAAAGAACTATCGGATAATGTAATTTGTAAGTGAAAAATAATGAAAAAAATATAATTTTTAGATAAAAATTGCTGGTAACTTAGGCATACGAATTCATATGAAATCAACGGTAGGCAACTCTTTCTTACGAGTCGGCATTATCGAAATTGAAATAAATTTTGAGAATTTTCAATGCTTTCGATCACCACAACAGAATCAGAAAAAGAATAACGAAACAACTAAAAAAAAACTTTATTTCAAAATGTACGTAAGCATCCGCTAATAATGGAGTAGGGGAAAAAATTAGTGTTCAGAAAAACTGACAAGATTTATGCTAACCCGACTTCTTCAAAAATAAACTGACATTGGTATCAAGGGCAACTCCGAAGGCGGCCGTGCCCTTCTGAAAAAAAAATCGATTCATCTGGCGGTGGTACTTTTGTATTTTTTTCTACAAAAAACCCCTCTTCTCTACCCTTTTACTATGCTCCCCCTTAGAAACTGAAATCAATCGATATAAAATATAATACATCAAAATACACGAGTATTTCGAGAAATCTCTCCATTATCAGACATCACTGAATGACTGAAAAAAATAATAAATGATAAAACGAGACTAAAATTTGAATTCCTATAAAAACTATACAGGTGTACACAGATCGATGACGATGTTCAAGTTTCTGAAGTTATTAAAACTAAATTTTGAGTAATTCCGTTTTTTTGAGAACCGAAAAATTCAATTTATTCGTTACAAATAAGAATTTGTCCTATTATTGTAAGTAGATTTGTCAATATGAATGAAATTGCGTTTTAATTTTAAGACCAGAACATTCCCATCGAATTATTTGCCAAATTTGATCCTGAAAATCACATCTTTGTCCTTCCTTTTTGCAAATTTCAAAACTCACTTGGATAAAATGACGCCACCGGGTTTGTTTATCTGCTCGTCGTGATGAAGGACCGAATCATCCCAAGTTATATCTAAAAATTTCAAAATTTGCGTCATCCACATTTTAGGATGCAGAACCAGCTGTTCGTAGTAGACGATCATACATCGCTTTGGTCCGATGCGAACGCACTTTTGATACATAGTTGAAATGGCTTCATTCCATTTCTTCAAGCATTGTTCGTAATCATTAAGATCGAATCCAGTGATTGTAACCTAAAAGCAAACAGAGGAAACATGGATTGCCATAACACTAATATCAATAGTAGGTAGTGATAGGAACTCGAATTAAACTTTATTAATGAAGGACAACGAGGCAGAGTAGTCTATAAAGAGATTCTAATCGGAAGAACTTAATTTTGCTGATAACAAGAAACAACTAGTCGACATCTACAAAGTTAAGGTTGGTTTTCGATTTTTAGTTCATCTCCAAAGGTTGCAGTCAGTTTTTTCAACATCATTCGAACGTTTGGTAGGTACTCGGTGATAGAAACTTTACAGGAATTTTGGGACGATTTAATAGTTTCTTCTTCAAAAATTTCGGCAAAATATTCAGAAAAATTTACTGTTATTCGCTGACGATTGCAATTAAAATGACGTAAATTAGAAGAGGGAGATATTTCACCGATACAATGACCTAGATTTTACCCAAAATATATTCTCCATTTTGAAAAAAGTAATTTCAAAACGGCTTAGACATCAACAAAGTGAAAAATACATTTTGTGAAAAATTTGAATGAACACAGTCTCCGGGTGGGGGAGAAGACGATTTATAAACTACTGTAGAGGCGTATTAAGTGTTAACAGCATAGGCCTTCTTCCATACAAAGGGAGAAATGTTCAGAAATATTCAATAATTTTCGCAATAAAAAGGTTCGTAAAGATTTTTTTTTTTTCAAAGAATGGAATAAAGATGAAACATAATAGACATTTTCCAAATTTTTAATATGTATAAAAATTTAACAACCAGCCGAAATTAAGTTTTAAACCAAATTTTATGCTAAGGAAAATACATACCGTAAGATTTTTTACGGTTTTGAGAACGATTTTTTCACTTTTATTTCACCACTGGAGAAAACCCAGAAATCAGAATTCGGAGGTCTCACAGAAATCATTGAGAATTTCATAATACACAATTTCACTATTAAGGCAACTTTGACCTTCTTTTTCTACGATCTATATCGCTTTTAACAGAAAGAAAAAAACTAAATTAAAGAGTTGATCAATGGAATTTTATAAGATAATAGATTTTAATTGTAGCAAAGCTTCCTCATCCCACTCACAGAATAACTTTCTGATGATGCCATTGCTTTTAAATGACTGAACCGAAATTGATGGAAAAAATTTGAAATGGAACCAGATGTCGTGACTAACGTCGATTTTTTAAATTCGATTTATTAGAGAAAAAAGAAAATTTTGTTCCTCTACCAGAATTTGAACCAAGAACGAAAGTTTATTCGGATATTTAAATTTTTTCAGTTCCGATTCCAAACTTCAATTTCGGAAAGCACGGGGTTAAAAATTTTTTTTTTT
Organism: Ericerus pela; assembly: GCA_011428145.1. Lineage (NCBI taxonomy): Eukaryota > Metazoa > Arthropoda > Insecta > Hemiptera > Coccidae > Ericerus > Ericerus pela. The sequence goes on from WOFM01000079.1 coordinate 1,011,100, forward strand.
CAAGAAAAATTGATTAATACGACGATTATCTTTTGTGAGACACTGAGTTCAAATTTACCGCTCATTTTGGAATTGAATTACTCATTGGGCCCCTGTGACTCGAAGAAGGTTGGTAAAATTTTATTTTATCAAATTTGTTGCGATTGTGTAGAAAAAATTCTTAAAATCCGCTAAATAATTTTTCGGCATAATCAATATAAGACTATATGAAAACATTAGTTTGGTACTTTTATAAATTTTATTTCCAGTAATCATCTTTGCGACTGCAATATTACTGTAATAATTTGACGAAAAATTATTGAAGTGTTGAAATTTATATTTTTTCAGTTTTATATTATCGACTACGCTAAAAATATATTTAGTAGACTTCACTAATTTTTTCTCCGCAGTCACAACAAACCTAAGATCACATTTTTTCAAGTCATTCCAAAATTCACAAAAACAATTTCAACAAAATAAGGTACCTTCCCTCAAAAACCGCGACATTATATTCTTCGCCAAACATTCTTTTGGAGAAGTTAATATCTGGTTTTTTAACATTTAAATGAGGAGTTTTCAAACCAGCAAGGGATTGTTTGAGGAATTTGAATCACGTTTTGGCTTCCACAATGTTAAAATTTAGAATGAGGCAGCTGCTGCTGATCATGTTTTAATGTTGTATACTTTTATGAGGGTTATTCAACTCTAGAAGTGCAAGGATTCCCGTTTTACAATTTTGGTACATATCCCTCCTAAATGAATTGCTAAATAGATAATCAACAATCACGAATTCGACAACATTCATGAAGATATTCAGGAACGTATTCCTCGCGAATGTTGAGGGATGACTATATTTTATTTTCCTCCTTAATGTTTAGCAAGAAGAAAAACAATATCTTTATGAAATTTTATAAGTTGATTCTTGCAAAAAACGTTTCTTATAGACTCGGAATTATCAAATCTTCAGCTGAAATGGGACTCGAGTTGTAAGATAAATCAACGAAATTTCACAGGGACAGCTAATAGGTTCGTAGATATCCGAGAGAAAAAGATCGCGAAGTATGAGGAAAGCATTCATCAATCAAGCTAAAATAAAATTCGAAAACTTTATCAATAGTCAGAAGAATGTATTTCCCAAAAATTAGGAAAAGATCAAGACAAAATTAAAATTAAAAACTTCTACAGAAGGTCTTAAGAACATATTTTACAATTATTAGGCAGTATTTAACTAGAAAAATATAAATCCATTTGGATAAAATTTTATTGATCCTACTCCCTTTAACATTATTTTTTTGAACCAGTATCACTCTTCATATTCATTTAATGCAAAACGTATCAATTGCTCGAGTAGCATAACTAATCCTGGTACGTGCATAGTCGTACTTTGATCACATAAGAACTGGATGCAAAAAACGATACTACTTATCAACAAGCAATTCTTGAAAACTGGTCAGATCATTACTAAAGTAATACAGTATACAGGTATTATACTTGAGACTGGTATTTGGTTTGATTCTGCATCAGCTGAAATAATAGGCTACTCTGAGACTTTTTTTTTTGGGTTCAATCCAAAAAATTCAGAAAAATTGCACGAAGTAACTTCCGAACAACAACCCCTTCATTGTTGGAGACTGAGGAAGCCAAACGAAAATCAAATCTAAGAGAAAATAATGCAATTTAAAACATCGACAACCATCCATGTCCCTACAGCAGCAAACATAACTCACTTTTCGAGAGATTATCGAATGAACGGTAGCTCGACCATCACGGACCATAAAAATGAATTTCGAATTAGGAAATAAGTCAATTAAGTAGTCTCCATGTTTCAGCGTGAGCGGATCCTTATTACAGAGTCGGGGCGCTGGTTCCCCGTGTTTCACAATTATTTCCAAAATGAAAGCGGCGATGGCTGAATTAAGTACCTGCAATGAGTGAATACACATTCTCCAAATTTATTTGAATATAATATATTTTAAGAACGAAAACTCCAAAGTAACCAAGAGTGCCGACGGCAAAACACAGCCGTAGCATGCCAGAAGAAACAGAACTGTCTATCAAGATATGAAGGTTAATATGTTTCGATTTCTACGTTGTGATTATGCACCATTTTGTCACGTTATTGAATATTTTCCGCATGACCACTCGCAATAGATACGTACATTACCAGAAATTCCGGCTTCCGATAAACGAACGCTCTCTTTGGCTGATTTGATCCAGTGCTGTCGCATTTGCAATATTCTTGGCACGACTCTCGTTTCCTGACCGCATCTGCAAAACATACGAATTACGATACAACATTATCGACACTGGTGACTGATTTGCAATGGCACTGATTTGAAAGAAAATAAGAGAACAAAAAGCAAAAAATTATAAATTGAGACTTGTTTTTTATTTCCGCTTCGCTATAGAACAGAGAGTTCTCTGAGAAAGATTTGACGGTGAGAAATCCGCGAGGTAGAAGATTTTTCGAAAGGGGGAGCTAGGGTACAGATGATTACGATGAAATAGGTCAGCTGTTTGTGAGTTTGTCTCCAGCATAAAGTGAGTAGGCTCTATAGATAAGAACGTTATATGTTTTAGCAATAATACATTATATGCAGTTAAAAGAAAAAAATGACAAAAATTTTAGTTGACTGTTCTAGGAAAAGGAGATTTGGGAAAAAACTATGTTTTAAGGCACAGCACAACTTACGGCATGAGAGTGGTCGTGGAACAGTTTACACCAAACACAGCTTAATTCTAATACCATGTGAAATCAACGACTGAAAAAATAGATCAAAGCGTGTACACTGTACACAGCTAGTGGCAATGCTTGCAAAGAGTATTGCCACAAACCACAATCAGTCAGTTAGTCAGAGACCGATATTTCGTTTACTTGATTCACACTATATTTACAAATTTTATCAAACAGTCTATGACATATTTACGACATGGGATATTTTAATGCCACACAAATATCCCACATCCCCCAAACCATACCGTCATCAAATTCCCCATTTCTGACATAATTAGGCTATTTTTCATGTCATAAACGTAAAAATACTTATAAACAAACGAAATATTCAATGCGAACACTGAACATATAAAGCCAGAGTGGTCAAGTACTCAAGAATACACGAAAAAGGTACAAAACTAAACAAATGGTCAATCAAAGTACAAAATTATAGTTCTTTATCTAACGCAACAATAAAAATAAATTAACGCGAAAAATAAATTTTAAAACGGAAAATTTCTTGGTGAAGTGGTGAAATTGCACGTGCCTACCAAGATACACATGCAACATGCATAATTAAGCGACAGAAAAAATAGCATACCTCAACCACTTTATATTTTGAACAGGAATAGTCGCTTTAATTTCCTCAGACGAAAGTAAACATAGGCGCCCACTTGGGTTTTTTTTTTGGTGAGGATTAATGATTTTTTGTGCCGCCCTCCTCCTTAATAATTTTATAAACTGAATTACACATGCAGGCAATGTACTAATATAATATACGTACGTTTGTTTTACGTATTAAATAATCAAAAATTCGATGTTTTACAAGTAAACCAAGAGATTTTTACATTTTGCCTACAGCCCTCTCAATAATTTTGCCAAACTTCCGTCACTGGAAGTAAATCAAACGAAAACATATTTCCTAAATTTCCTTGTATTATTTATTCATGAAATTTATATAGTAACGAAGTTCGGAGATCAAAGTACGAACCCTAGGCTACTATAGAAGGATATAAAACAAACCTAGTAAATACTAATATTAAAATTTTTTCTTAATCAAACCACTAAACACTTTTTTTCGTGGCTTAAATTGCATAAAAACTATCAAATCTTTGAATATGAAGTCTACCCTAATAATTTTTCATTAGAATTACGGTAATTAATAGAGACAATGTTCAACGACTCAACTGAGCTTAACTTCAAAGATGAAGTCCAGCTTTCAGCTTAACTTACATTTTTTGGCTTTCCAGTGATAATAGTTTATGGATTTTGACTCGATTTTTAAATACCAACACAGATACCACAAAAGCACAAAAACAAGATGAAAAGCAAGAAAAATAAAATCTTGCTGAAAAATTTGGCCAATTGTTTTTTATAAATGTATACATATATACACTACATAGTACTTATATTATATATATTTATATATGTGTATCTATGTATCATCCAAAATTTGTGTTCACGGTTTCGAGAAAACAACTAAAGGGATAAGGTAGTCATTATATATAACCAGTCTGATAGGAGTTTGTTGCCTACGGGTTTAGTAGTTTGCGAGAAAACTGGAGAACAAAAAATTCCTGGAAAATGGTTTTCCACGATTTTGAGAAAATTAACAAAAGAATCGGGGCTGAAATTTTCACGATATACTTTTCTAATGTATGTACAAGTCTCGTAGAAGTTTGGTGACAATTCGTTCAGAAGTTTTTGATAAAATTGGATAGGAAAACATTACTGGAAAAATAATTTTTCTAGTATTTTGAGTTGACAAAGCGGATGGATAGGGCTAAAATTTGGACGAAGTGTAGTTCTTAAGTAGGACCAGGTCTGATAGGAGTTTAGTGTCTACTGACTCAGTAGTTCCCAACAAAAATGTAGAACAAAAACAAATGCAGGAGAAAAGCAAGTTCCATATGTTCCTTGAAGCATCTCCTCCGAATTTACGGCGCAAGGGATTATTTTACTTAAAACTGTAACAATGAAATTTCGATGGATCGAGATGTCGATAACTAACGATAATTTTTTGCAATTTTTTCACGTAATTAGAATTCAGGATTGTTCGTTGAATTTTATTGTAAACGTAAACTGAAAAACTGGGTTTTCTCGTGAAGTGTTACTGCGTTAGTTTTTTTGCCTATAATCTATTCAAAATAAAAAAGTAAATGCACCACCGGTAATACATGAAAAAAACAATGTGATTCACACATTTGAGTAAGACTGATTACATATTTTTAAACGGAACCAAATAAAGATTGTTCACTATTTTGCTATTGTAGGTGATAACGCATCAGCACGCCATAAAAAAATTTCCCTTCACATTTCGCGTACAGTAATGATAGGAATATTCAATAGAGAATTCTCCCTGAAAGATGGACTATGGCTTTTGTGGCGTTAAGTATAACTATGTAGACAAACAAACAAAATAAAAACATGGTAAGTATACAGCAGTCTTCAAATACTTTTTCGTAATTCTCGTTAAAGAACATTCCGTTTTTCATTGGACATACAAAATTAATTAGGAGACTCTAAGGAATAAGATGAGACGAAGTACAACAATTTTGAGCCCACAGAAACCCAGATAATAAAAAAAAAAATTGTCACAATTTCACTGTTTTTGGGCCTTTTCAACGGTTGATTGTCTACATAATTGAACTTATTTTCTGAGGCACCATCCGTACTATGACGTGAAAAGTAAAATCCCCCATCTAACTTCGGTATTGTTAATTTAAGGCCGCCTATTTGCGCCTTCGAGAATTCTTGCGTTTCTCATTTGAAACGGAGTATAAGTTAAGGCGTTTGTTTTAGAATTTCTTTTGCGGTCTTAGAGTAACATTTGGTGGTTTGTTTCAGCATGTAACTCGATGCCTTAGAGTGAAATTTGGAGGAAGAAAATACTTTTCATAGAGAAATCTAAAACATAATTTCCAAATCTTCCCTAACTACAGAATTACCTCGTCAGTAGGAGCTATCATTTCGCAAACTTAATACAGCATGAAAGTAGGCCACTGGAAAAGTGATAGTATCAAATTTTCACTTACTTTCAATTCGTCACTGTTGTGCATGAAGGACAACTTTTCGAAAAATTCTAACACTAGCAAGTAAATAAAAAATAAAAGAATGCTCGCAAGATACACGAATAATTCCGCAGGGTAAGTAGCATTGGAAAATACAGCATAGAGATTAAAGAAGGGAGCAATCGTGAAATTCAATTAGGTATATTTATAAGATCAACAGGGTTAAATTCTATCAAAGAGTCGAATGAACGTAAGCAAGATAGAACAATGAAGCGATAGCATCAAGAACGAAGAAGTCGAAATAAACCAGGAAAAGTGTTAAATTTTGTCCGAAAAAATAATGAATGAAATGAAAATAAACACATTCGCATTCGAGTACCAACTCTTGTCAAATATATGATGAATAAAAATTGAATTAGTCATGAACGATAATATTCCTGCCATCGTAAAAACGATGAAATTGAGATAACGGTCAAATTAAAAACACATCAATGAAGCAGACGAGATTAACACAAAAAAAAATATATATATAAATTACCTTACATCCGGATGTGCATCCAAAATGGCTCTCATTAAGGTCGTACCCGAACGCGGTACTCCTCCAATAAATATGAGTGGCATATTTCTATCATATTGGTACTCGCCATTGTCCGAATATGTCTGAAAAAAATGAAAAATTATTTCAACCTGTCCGACGGAAAAATTTGAATACAATATGGAAGAGTAACACGATTTAAAAACAATATAATTTTTCTCATTCGATTACATTCACAATAAGTATACAGACTCGCAAACAAAGTAAGTAGTTAGGTAAACGAAAAATTAAAATGTACAAATTAAATCATCGTGTTTTGCTTTTGAATTTTAAGCCAATTTTATAATAACTATTCAAAAATTATAATAATAAAAATGCTCTAAAAGGATAAAAACGAACATTTAAAAATTTCTCCAGCACGATATACACTGGAATTATTGAAGCTGGCGCTCCTTCCTTTAACGTGGAGGCTTGCATATGTTAATTCCATCCAATTTTATTACAAAATTGTTTAATTTAGCACCAACTTAAATAATTATTCCAGTAGAACGGGCTGGAGTAACTTTTAAAGGGTTATTTTTTTATTTTTATGGAATTTGTTGTCTTTTTTTAAGTTGATATAATTTTTTCACGAAATTTTTTTATTTTATTCTTCTTTTGTTTCCTTTACATTCGTTAGTATCATTTTTACTTTTAAACAAACAATTTTTTAAGGATAATTCAAAACCTATTGATTACAGAGAAAATAAAATGGGACCACTACCGGATCTTCCTCTATCATTAAAATAAGTTTATCTAAATCAGTGTCCAAGGCAAGAAGTTATGTTGGAACAAACACATTAAAAAAAACTATATACGTAGGTACATTTTTCCATTTTCGATCACACACATATTTACTTTCGAAAATTTTGTCAATTTACGGAAGAGGGGGTGATTTTTCAACGTCAACACGTGATTTTCAAACGTTAATTTCTGATTTGATTTATGGATGAAAGTGCCAATTACATAGGAACACTTAGTAAAGTACGTACATTTAGTCAGGCATATCTAACTCATGATACTCGATAATTTACCGTACATTTCAGTGCACTGAATCTAGACATTATTATAACCTAAAATTTTCCGCTGGTAATAGCATATCTGTTCCTTAGTGAATTTTTTTTTTTCTTATACAGTAATACATGATATTTATATTCAGCAATTAAAAACCACTAATAGCGAACAAACAGAAAAGTAAAGCAAAAAAAAATTTTTTCATTTTTTTTCTTTCTTAAATTTTATTTTGCAATAAGTATAGGTGGGCAAAGTACTAGAATTACATGTCTCTGTAACGAAGGTGCACGTCGAGAGGACTGTTTCTTTTTCAGAGAGAACAATTGAACTTAAAATGGCGTGCCTACTTTTCGTTCAGTTTTTTTTTTTTTTTTTTTTTTTTTTTTTTTGTAAAGAGAAAAAATTTATTTTGTTTAACTTTTTAAAAAAATTATCACCACAAATTATATTGGGAAAGATTTTACCATTTGATGTTCACAGCACAACTCTACATGGATGAGTGCAGTAAGACATAAAGAAGGAAACTTATTTTTCTCCTAAATTTAAGAAAAAAAAAAAAACTTTATGAAATGCTTTTTTTTTCTTTTATGTAAAGTTATTAAATTTTTATCTCAACCAGGTGTCAACAACATTCGCTAAAAACAAGGGCCAATTTTCTCTACTTTTTGAGCAATAAAATTCAAGAATAATACGTACGCCAATGATACCTTTCAACACTCAAGACCACATTATTCAGCTACAAAACGTCCACGTTACGTACTTTATGACCATTAACCATAAAATTATACTATTCAGTCAACGTTTATGACAAATATTTAGTTAAAATAAAGCACGAATTTCGATAAAAATGTTACTTTATGACTAAAAATTCAAATTTCCACTGTTTATCCGACACAAGCAATAATAACTGAGTACCTACTACACACACTGAAAGCTACGACGGTTTTTTTTTAGGATAAGCGGTTATATACTGAATGTGACAATCGAAGTTGTTTATTATCTTCATAATTTTCTCTTTAACGATAAATGACCTTACGTTTTCCAGGATAAAGAATACGTACGTTTTTACTTAGGCCCGCCACACACCATTCACCATTCTGATTTTTGCGATTCATGTTTCACTATTTCATCAAGAGTTTCGCATTTCGCCCTCCATCATGAAATACAACTCTACAAATGATTCGCAGTTTCATTTTCTTTTTATTAGCCGATGAATAAATGTAAAAACATTTTCACCGAAAAAATTCTTCGATTTGTAAAAAACCGCTTGGCCTACAGAAACGCGAAAAACTTCTTTCACGAAAGTTTTCGTAAAAATTTTCTCCCTTATGAAAAAACGATACAAAAGATTTACGAAATGGCGCGAAATCATAAAATGTGAATTGCGAAATGCGAAGCGACAAATCGTGTGTAACGGCCTTTATAATTCCCCATTGGGACTCGACACCCTGCATCATATAGGTGTGGATATCTAGGTAAACAAAAAAATCTGAGTCATCATTAATTCTCTAAACCCGTGAATGGGCACAGATTTAACTAGATTTCACTGGATTCACAACGAAGGGTTAGGTAGCTTTAGATTCGCGTGATCAACAAACTGAAAACCGATGAAAAAGACCTAATGCGCATGTGCAGAAAATATATGCTCATTTATGGGTTTTATAATAATGGCACATTTGGTTAACATTGTTGAAGTAGAGCTGCTAGGTATCCACATACTTATATGACCGTGTTCCGCTAGTGTTGTTTGGTGATAAAATGGCTTGAAAATAGGATGAACATGTAATTTGAATTTAATTTCTCATGTGTAGGTATTTTCTATGACTTGTGCATTTACATCCCGTTTTCAGAGTTTTAAAAAATAATATCCAAATGTCAACCACTTCGATGTCAAGTTCCAATAGTGAGATATTTTATGTACTTACCTACATATTATTTTAACGCTATTGGGATTTAAGATCAAAGTGGCAGACATCTATACTCTGTTCCAGAGGCGCATTTAAGATTTTGCCGCCTATGGTCAATCAATTTTTGTGCCCCCTCCCAAAAAAAAAGTTATGAAAAATTTTCATGCAGTATATTTTTGTTAAAAACGTATATTTTTATACAAACCCAAACTTGTAAGTTTGATTAAAAATTTAAAAACAAATTTTTTTTTTAATGGATCGTCCAAAAATTTGCCGCTTCTGAAATTTTGCCGCCATGGCTACTGCCCTCTCTGCCCATGCCTAAATGCAGTGCTGCTCTGTTTACGCTAGGAAGTGCGTGATGTCAGAATCACCTGTAGAGACAGCAATTGGTTGGGCAGAGGAAATGGTATCGATGTATAATGTTATACAACGATAAGCTTCATTTTATAGAGTAAACAAACACCATGTTTCAAGCAGACAAGTATGGATATGGTTTATGACGTCACATACTTCTTAGCGTGAATAAACTATCGCCGAAATTTGTTGAAACAGCGAATGGGTGATCATGTACAAAAATACATTTGATCCTATACAAATTCAAAGCTGAAATTCAGGTATTTGTAGTACAATGATGGCAATAATTTTTTTCCAGATTTATGTAGATGTTCTTCGACTTCAAATTTATCAGAAAATTAAATTATCTGTAGTATTCAATTATTTAAGCCCAAATCAAATTATGATATTTGTTATCACCTTTTCAACCAATAGGCCATCTTATTTTATTTCCATAATCACCCATTCGTAGGATGTTCCGTCTTAAATCCCAATTAAGGCTAAGCATACACAACACACACGATTCGTCGTTTTGCGTTCCGCCATTTTGTCAGAAGTTTCACGTGTTGCCCTCTTCAACGAAATTAAAGCTAACAAAAGATCAAGTATTTTTCCAAAAAATACATTTAAAAAACTTTTTCGGCGAAAAAATTTTTTGATTTCGCCCAAAAATAGCTCGGGTTCTAGAAACGCGAAAAACAATTTTGTGAAAAATTTTTTTGCCTCATGAAAAAACTCGACACATAATTCGCGAAGCTGCGCAAAATCGCGAAATGCGAAACGACGAATTGTGTAATTGTGTGTAGAGGCCTTCCAAGAGTTTCTTCACAAGGTTTTACAAAACTTTTTCAAAAATTTCGCGTTTCTGGAGCCTCAGAAGTTTTTTTGATAAAATTAAAGGATTTTTTCGGCGAAACTTTTTTTTTATTTATTTCTCGGCCAAAAAAAATGAAGAAATAGCGAAACTGGTTGAAACTGCGAATGGTCGGTAGGGTTGCATTTCGTGATGGAACACGCAATGCGAAACCCTACACAAAATGGCAAAACACGAATCGCGAAAATCAGAATGGGGAATCGTGTGTGGCGGCCACCTCATCGTATTTATGAAACGGACTGATCCGCTGAATACGCGACAAACTTTCCTTTCTCAAGAATTAAAAGAGGTTACAATTGGGGCATCAAAACAACATAAAATTAATCCAGTGAGAATACGAAAATTAATTTTTCCACAATTTTTCTAGGGCGCGGTTTTACGAACTCAAAATATTAGTATAAACAACTGAAAATTGTTTTTCGACGCGAGAACTGTACGATTTTCTGGACAGCGTCCTTCAAAAATTAATGGCGGTTGCCAAAGTTTGAATAATAATAGGCACGTCGAATGATGGACCACAACAGTAATAAAAAGAGGTGATAACACAATTATTTATGGAAGAAAATATAGCTCAATATCCAGGCTAAATAAATGTCCTTACTTGACAATTTTTTCGACGGGTCCATTCACCCACCAAAAATAAGGAAAACATTTTACTATCAAACCACCAATACAATCTTAATATTCCGACACGAGACGAAATAAATTTCTATAAATCATAATTTCAATACGTTTCAAAAGATCTTCAGAGAATTATAGGAAATTATCATTGAATTATGGAAAAATCATAAGACTTTTTTTTGTTTTTTTCAGGTTTATCTTCATATTTGTGTTTAGCATTTAACTGAAAATTCGAAACAAAATCTAAACTTTACACAATATATTAGACTAGTAAAAATAATTAATAGATGATTATAAAAAGAGAAATAGAATGGGTAATGCACGTAATTTTATTGGCGTTGGTAAAGCAGGAAGGAGCTCAAAGAACATACTTATTATGGAAAGGGCACATGATTAATAAATTAAAGATTTGTATTACCTGTAAAATCGATTTGCTTTCCTTTTCTTTGACTCAAAAAAATGATCAATATGGTGGAAAACTGAATTTTAAAAATTCACTCTATACCTACAGGGTGATTCATGACTAGTTTCAAAAGCTGAAATATGATACAACCGAGTACGATTAACAAAAATCAACTCTTAACACATAGCCTATATCTTCAAAATTTATTTTCAAAATTTTAGTAGGCAGAGGGGGCTGAAAAAAATAAAAATTTGAAAAATATGGTCGGGTAATGGAGGAAATTTTTCTACTCAAGTTTGACAAAAAAAAAACACTGAAGTATATGAAAAGTTGTATACATGAATGAAATGAAGGGGCTACCGAGGAAACCTCCTTTCTGGCTACTTCAATTTTGAAGATGGGTCAGATGTTAAGACCAAGAGGAACTTTTATCTTCGTCACACTCGGGAGTATCCTTATTTCAAGATTCAGAAATTCCACCATTGATTTAACTATTGAAATCATTTTGCAATTTGAAAGTCGATCTACATACGGATTTTATTTTTTTGTATTCCAAATTAATTCATTCAGTGCAATAGTGGAACCTGGCGGCGCGACCTGTGGAAAAGCGCCGATCCTTAGTCGTAGATCACGAATATATAGGTCACTCAAATTCTTCTGTATACAATATATATAATTATATATTTACACTTTCTGCTCATTTTGGTACTTTTTGGGAGTCTGTGACGCCTCCGTTGTTTGACCTATGGCAATGAAACTTCAGTTAGTGTTAGAAGCTTTCAAGGGCTACACATTCGTGTTAAAATTTTTGAAATTCATCAGCGAGTTTCACAGGAAGGGGTTTTAAAGTTTTGCAGACTCACCATGTTGTCATCACAATAACTCCCAGAAAAAAAAATTTTGACTTGAAATTTTCATGGCAGTTGGAGACTATTAGGGAGTGGTTTGGTATTGAATTTGAGCGAAATTGGTCTACTGGTTTTAGAATGGCAGCAATAACAAAATTTGATACTTCCTCCTCTGGTTGGCCTCCCATTTGGCCAGGGCGCTACCTACCACAGCCCCGACGCACTCGTAGGATTCCCTACAGGCGTGTATCTGGGCCAGGTAATTTGCCCAGCTGTCCTCTCCCCTACACCTCGGTGGTACGTTTTTTGAGCGGGCGTAGGGATGATTACGGGAGTGAGGGGGCAGTGGACGTTTAAACGGTGGCTTCCTTAACATCGGGGAGTTCAAATTCCCCGATTTCCAGGTGGCCATCTTTGCTTTTTTGTTTGCAGCCCTCTCGGCCATGAACAAGAATCTCATCAGCTCTCGTCTTTCCTCTAGCATTGGCTCTGGCTTCGGGGGTTCCGGAGTTGGAGTCGATTCCTTCGGCAACCGGGGAGGAGAGATTATTGGAGGCAGCGGAGACGTCATTTCCGCTAGGACATCGTCTACGGGAGGAGCCGTGTCCATGAGCAGCTCCTCCTCAATCCGGTCCAGCTCTGTCTTCTGCTCAGTTTTCTGCTGAGTTTGTGAGAACTCAGCAGTTTTCCAGGCAGTTTGGGAGGTGGCGGACTTTAGGATGGTGGTTGGCAGCGACATTAGAATGGGTTTGTAGGAGAAGGAACCAAAAATATAGTTTCAGAAAACACGTCTAAGATCTATGGCAGTTCTAAAACGGGTGAATCTACTGCAATTTGTGATTTACCATAACAGTTTTGTTTCATTATTTTCACATCTTCTTATCAGCATGTAGAGGGGATAGCGCTTAAAATTCTCGGCCGTATGCAAGTTTTCCAGTTAAGTTCTGATCAGTTTAAGCAAAGTTATGCCTGAAATAAACTCATAGAATATATTTTTTGAATTTTTATTACAAAGGAATCTCCGCTTGTGATGTCACAACATTGAGATTATCTTTGTGTTTAAATGGTAAACGCACGTTGCAATGTTTATTTCCGTATCGCACGTGTATTTGTTTATTCCTGTCGTTTTCTTTTTGTTGGCATTCCTCGTTTACTTATCTCCGGAGTTTCTTTTGTCTCTCGGAATTCCAATTTTCATCGCATATTTTTTGGCGGGTTTAAACTTACGTAGCGGATATTACTTTTTCGGGAGTAAATTTTATTTTCTTCGTATTAACCTCTCAGACTTGCGAGAAGGGTGGGAATTTTTACGTTTTTTACTGCCTAGGGGCCTGCCTCTTTTTTGTGGGCTTATGGGGGCCTCCAGATCGAATGTTTTAGTGGTAACATCGTCCGAAAATCTTACAGACTTTTTTGAAGTTTTCTATTGTGAATTATTTATTTTACATTTTTCGACAGATTCTTCTGTGTTTGTTGGTGAATCCGTCTGTATATTTTCTACGTTCTCCCTCTGCAACCTTTTTATTCTTTTATCGTCACTTACCATGTATGCAGGCTTCAATCTGTCGATTGAAATTGTTCGAGGTTCGCCTGCAATGAGTATCACAAAGTTTTTCTCATCTCATGATACTACTTTGTAAGGACCAACGTATGGTTTCTCCAGCGCAGATCTCATTTTTTTGTCTCTAACAATACGTGTGAGGTATTGGCCAAGTGTTTTGAGACGTAAATCTTGGGCTGGCCATGGCGAGCTGCCTGTTCTAGAAAATTGTTGGCATCATTTCTTATATTTTGTACCATAATTTCGGGGCTAACTTCCTTCGATTTTGTGAAGAAGTCCCCTGGGGGGTGTAGCTCTTTGCCAAATGCTAATTGCGCTGCAGAATGACTGGTATCCATTTGTAGGGCAAATCGAAGGCCTAAGAGGATGGTAGGGAGTACATCTACCCATCTCTTTGTATTATGTGACATGATAGAGGCTTTGAGAGCTCTATGCCATCTCTCAATTTTGCCATTGGCTTGAGGATGGTAAGCTGTGATATGACTGTGTTGAACACCAAGCTTATTTGCTAACTCTTTGAAGAGTGAGCTCTCGAATTGGCAACCTTGGTCCGTAATAATTATGAATTCTAGTACGCCATACCTCGCAATCCAGGTATTGTATAACCTGGCAGCTACAGTTGGAGCTGTCATCTCATATAGAGGAATTGCTTCTGGCCATCGTGTTGCCCTGTCTATTATAGTTAACAGGTATCTGTGTCCTTGAGATGGTGGAAACGGGCCTACCAAGTCCATATGTACTGTTTTAAACCACTCTGTTTGTTTGAAGGATTTGAGGGGCGAGCAAGTGTGTCTTCCTACTTTGGATTCTTGACAGTTCAGGCAACTGCGAGCCCATTTGTTGCAGTCAGACTTCATTCGTGGCCATACAAACCTTGCCAAAATCATATTAGCACTACATTTTGGCCCAGCATATGACAGATTATGTACACTGTTGAAAGCCAACCTGCTATATTTTACCGGTAGAAATAGCTTATTCTTACCTGTATTGACGTCACATGTTAATAAAACATCAGTACCGGGAATTTTTCTCTATCTCAATTTGAGAGTAGTATCATCGTTCGTTAACAACTCTTGCAATTCTGCATCCTTAAGCTGTGCTTTAGCTATTTCAGCATAAGGTAATTGGACAGGAGCTGAGATAGCTTCGATTCTACTCAAGGCATCAGCTGGAGTGTTAAGTTCTCCACTTATATACTGAATGTTGGTAGTCAATTGACCAATATAGTCTAATTGTCGCGCTCTTCTCGGCAATGCCAATTCTGCTTTTTGTGTGAAGGCAAATGTTAGGGGTTTATGGTCAGTATACACAGAAAAACATCTACCCTCTAATTGGTGCCTGAAATGCTTCAACGCAGCAAAAATTCCGAGCAATTCCCTATCGTACGTGCTATAGTTCTTTTCTGTTTTTGAGAGCTTCCTCGAGAAGAAAGCTAGCGGTAACTTCTTGTTGTCTTTATCCAATTGGTACAGGGTTGCACCAATAGCAAAATCAGAGGCATTGGTACTCACGCATAATGGCAGACTTTTGTCTGGATGAGCCAATAGAGTTGCATTTGCCAGTGTATTTTTGATTTTCTCAAAGGCCTGTTCGGCTTCTTCATTCCATTTGAGTGAAGTCTTATCTTTCTTTTTGCTTGTCTTAATTAGTGCAAACAGCTTACTTTGTTCGGTTGCTGCATTCTTCATGCAACGTCTATAGAAGTTCACCATCCCCAAGAAACGCCTGAGTTCATCGACATTTGAGTGTTTTGGGAAGTTCAATATTGGCTCTACTTTGGTCCTCAATGGGGAAATGCCTTCAGTCGAGACTTTGTAGCTGAGGAAGTCAATTTCAGTCTGTGCATATAAGCTTTTACCTACGTTGATAGTAAGCCTGGCAGAGTGTATACACTGTATAACAGCTCTTACATTCTCCTCGTGCTGTTGCTCACCGCCTTCAGAGCAAATGCAGATATCATCCAAGTATGCATATGCAAACGGCAATTCCCTAAACAGTCCATTGATAAATCTCTGGAAAGTTTGTGCTGAGTTGCGAAGTCCAAATGGCATTCGAAGGTATTCGAATAGTCCAAAGAGGGTTATAACCGCTGTCTTTGGTATGTCTTGGTCAGCCATAGGAATTTGGTGGAATGCCCAGTTGATGTCAATTTTGGTGAACATTGTTTTACCCTTCATATTCGCGTTAAAGTCCATTATATTTGGGACTGGATAGCAATCAGGAACTGTTTTGGCATTTAAAGGCCCTGTAGTCTCCAACAATTCGCCACTCTCCACTTGCTTTTTTGGTCATGTGGATAGGGGAGGTCCATGAGCTTTTCAAGGGGCGACATACACCCTCCTCGATGATGCGATGGAAGTACTCCCGTGCCGCTTTGAGTTTGTCAGGCAGTAACCTTCGTGCTCTAGCATGGCAAGGAGGTCCTTTAGTTTCAATGTAATGAACCATATCGTGTTTATAGGTAGGATGCCTGCGAATTGATGGTTGAGTGACTCCAGGATAGTCAGACAGGTTCTGTAAGAGTTGTCCGTCGACTTTTGTACAGCTGGATATGTTTGTGTCCAGTCTGTAAGCATACATTTTGCCATCCACACAATTTTTAGTTTCACTATCAATCAATTTGCCCTCTTTGAGGTCAATGATTAGACCATTATGTGCAAGGAAATCGGCACCTAGGATCGGGTTTGGAACATCAGCAACCGTGAAGGACCACGTCATATTTTTCTTAAGTCCGATGTCAACTTTGCTGCTGGAAGGTTTTGACCATTCAAAGTACGGAGATAGTATTTCAAAGGAAGTACTTTTTGGTTTTTACTTACTGGCAATATACTCAAGTCTGCACCTGAGTCTATCAAGTACCATCTCCTATTAGTCCTGTCCTTTATGAACAGGCGGCATGAGTGTTTTTCCAAGGGGTCTTTGGCCGCATAGATGGCCCCTCGTTCTAGTTTGACGCTTCCTTATTGTAGGATTTACCCCACCATTTGCACCTGTTGTTGCATTTGGTGGCCTCTGCACCAAACCTGTTGTGGAAGAAACAACTTTTATCATCCCAATTTCGAGACTGGGTTTTGGGAGATGATGTTCTAGGGGGAGTCGAACTCTGACCCCTGGTACTGGAACTAGATCTACGGTCTCTGGACGGGGACTGACGTCCTCTACTATTGCTGTTATTGTTATTGTTGTTTCTGCTTTTGGATCTTTGTCGCCAGCTGCTGTTGGGTTTCATAGAGCCTTGGCTTTTGTTCCGTTTAACTTCTTCGGTTAACTGAGCTATTTGGGCTCGAAGTTGAGTGAATTCTCCAGTCTCTGCAGATACTGCACTGACTACCGGCTTTGACCTGGTGTACTCGAGCGCATTATCTGCTGATTTTGCAAGGAAGTCCAAATCCGCGGATGTATTGATTACCGTCGAACCAATGGCGGCTAGGCATTGCACAACACTTTGTGGAAGTTGTTTGCAAAATTGATTGCCTATGACAGAAGGGGCTACGATATTGTCCGCCTTTTGCCTCAATTTTGCCATGAAGATTGAGGGTTTATCATCCCCCATCTTCATACCACCCATCACATCTTCGATAATTTGGTTTTACATTTTTGCAAAAACATTCTTGATCTTCTTGATGAACCAGGCATATTTATCATCTTCTGTCGAAGGGCATTCCATAATATCCGGAATGTGGCGGATTATCTGTGGGGGCATGCCTCCACAGATGTGGAGATACCGCTGGTTCTGCCTTATATTTTCTGTCTTGAACCTGCCTTCCAAGAGTGTCAACCACAAGTCTACATCATTGGGCAGAAATTCCGGGATCTCTATCCTCTGTCTGTAGAAGTTGGGGTTTTGCCCTGGCTGCAATTGCAAAAGTTGCATAATCTGCGCCAAGACTTTGGGTGTCAGCTGTGGTTGACTACTACCTCCCTGTGATGGTTGTGAGTTTTTGGTTGGTGGTGGGACCATTGCTGTGTCTTTCTGATGATAAGCGTATTCCACAGAACTACTTCCTTCCTTGCTGGTCGAAAACACTGGCTCCTGTGTTTGTAGGACAGGTGTTTTTGGGTCAGAACTTTGGCTTAAAGTTTGACCACTTCTCAACATTTTAACTGCTAACTGTTCTTTATTTATTACAGTTCCCAGTCGTGCTAATTCTGGGTGTTGAGGGCCTTCTTCCAGATTTGGTAAATTCTTGGAATGTCGAGTCAAAGTCAGGGGGTTGGGGGATGAGTCCAACCTTCTTCTTCCAGGTCTGCTGTCTGGTTTCTCTTTGTTTATATATTTTAAAGAGAGGGGTATAAATTCCCACTTCAGCAGACTCTATTTCAACGACCTAAAAGGTGTCTTAGTCTGCAAAAAAAAATATTTTTTTGTTTAATTTGCCGAGCAAGCGAGTTTCTTGCCAGCGCACCACGCCAATTTTTGTAAAAGCGCAACGCACCTAAGGACACCTCACGACATAGCCAAAAAATCACATCGGGGTCACCACTGTGGAATACCTTGTCGTGAGAGATATTCTCACCAGAAGGAAATTCTACAGAATTTAAGCGTGTTCAGCCACTTCGTACATAAGTACGGGTAAGCCAAAACCAAGGCGAACATTGGCAATTTTAGAGCCGGTTTGGGTGGTTTATATATGGCTTATTTACACGCACACTAAGACACGTACGTAAGAATATACGTCTGTGAGGGCGGCCAGGTCGCATCATCCTCTACCGAGATAAGAGATGGCTGACCAATTCGTGTACAGATCGTGACATTGTTTCGTTGTGTCACAATTCAGTACTCGTACATTACCTGCATGTACTTGCAGGTAATTACGATCAAACGTATTTAGTGTGTTTAATGTCGCAAGGACAATTATTTTCCTGCCCTTTGGGGCGGCGACTGTTGTTGGAGGTCCGAGCCCCTTTACCTCATACCGGTGAGTCCCCACAGACCTTTTTTTTTGTTCTTCACTTTTGTAATTTAGAAAATTTGGGAAATTTAGCATCTACGGAACCTACTGTCACACATTTATGATTAAAATTTTTTTCAAATTTTCGAAACGACAATAAAAAACTACCCTTGATCAGCATCAATCGCGGTAAATGCGTATTTTCTAAAAGGGTCAAATTTTGTAATGACTGCCATTTGAAAACAAGTTGACCGATTTCACTCAAATTCAATATCAAATCAGTCCGTAATAGTCTCCAAGTGTTATCAAAATTTCAAGCCAAAATCTTCAAATTTACGCTGGAGTTATCGAGATGACAACATGATAGATTTGCAACATTTTGAGAACCCCTATTTCAACACGAATGTGTAACCCATGAAGGCTCCCTAACATTACCCAAGTTCTATTGCCATAGGTCAAACAGCGGAATCTCAACAGACTTCCAAAAAGTGCCAAAATAGATAAAAAGTAGAAAAAAAATCAAGGTGTTGGATTATGAATTTCTATTCTGAGAGTTGTAATTAAACTAGAAACTTTCAGTTCTGAACCTGTCCTTCCGTAAAATGGTACTCACTTCCGCTCAATAATTTCTGTTTCAGTACCAGTTCAGAGAAGTAAAAACTCAGAACTTCAAAGTTCAAGTGTCACACTTTATCAAATTAAATAAGCAGTATGAAGAAAAAAAAAAAAGAAGAAGAAGAAGCAAAGAATCAAAATTAAGCCAAAAAGTTTTTTTATTAGGTACCTAACATCCATTCTATTCACTGACAGGAGAGAACTAAAGACAAAAAGCCCATCTATCTTCTGCGGGAAATGTTACGAAAAATGATCACTTCGGACTTGGTACAACTAATCTTGTACAAAATTGATCAAAAATACAACTTTGTATTAAACGTCTGAACCATCCTAAGATGGTAAAAGAAAATTTGCAAAACCAAAAAAATGCCTGGTCAATCTGAGGTTAGTACAAAAATGGCCGTATCGTCTGAGGATGGAACAATTTCGGATTTCATGATATATAAAAAAAATCAAGTACAGTAAAATTTGAGTGACCCATATATTCATTATTTACAAATCAGGATGGCCGCTTTTCCACAGATCTCGCCACTGAACTGAATGCAACAGTAATTATAGTATTTTCTTCGGAAAATACACAAACAGACCTTTTATATGAACTGTCAACAGTATAGAAACAACAATTTTCCACGCTTGATTAGCCTCCAAGTTCATTCCAAAAAAAACCTTCATGTATAATTTCTATATGCTCCAAAAAATCTAAATTATTATAATATATTAAATAACAATGGTTTCACACATAAACACTTACATTAACGTAAAACGACGACGACTTTTCCGCACAGTTCTGAAGTTTATACGTAACCAAGATGAACAGAAAGGTACACACCAGCAAGATAAGCATTAGCTTATGTCTGCGTCCACGGCTCATTATATTTAGTTCATTATTGATCTGAAAACACGATAAAAGACCATGTAAGATTAGCGTGCTAGCTTACACGAATTATAATTTTATAGTCGATAAAATACCTCAACTAATCTAAAAAGTAATTTTTGGGGCAATTAGGGTATTTATTTGGCTACGTAAATAGAAAATTCTATACAATAATAATGTAGAAAACCTAACGAGCGCGAATTCTATTGTGATTAGTGCGATGATAACGTATTTGACACCCTGAGGCCTGAATCGTCTGGAATTGTTTTTCCATCAGGTCGATCAAATGGAAAATTAATCAGACGAGGAAATATCGTAATAAACTAATATAAATCAGTATATCGCCCGGCATTTCACAGCGGAACGTGAAACAAAACGACGTGACGTTCATAAATTGCCACGAAATTCCCAGCTGAAAAATATAAGTGGGTTTATCGAATTCATTTATAAATATAGGCACTATTTTTTCATCGTCGAAATAAATGTATCATAACGTAAATAGTCCCAGCCAGCAGAGCGTAGATAGCTTCATAGTTAACACCTTTTCTGGCGTCCTCTGAACTCCCCTCACCCATAACATCACCATCCACGACAAAAACACGTACTTTCAGGTGTCTAAACCCCATGACCATTCTCTTTATCGACACATTTGCCCTTCGGCATTTTGTTACATGCATTTTTGGACCAACTGAAATGGTAAAATTCAAAAAGGGTGCGGCTGGCGCAAAGGTTCAGGGCTCTGCCTTAAATCTAAAAGATTCCTGAATCAAGAACAGTCGCTGACAAAATTCTAAACACAAGGGAACGAATACAAGAACGATAATTAAGTAATTATAACATTTTTCCATTATCGATTGTTATCTATACACAAACATACACAGATATAACTTTGTTAAGATCAGTAATTCTTAAGCTACTGTTGATGTTTACAACTTAAGCATCGTTCTTGCATGCGAATCAAACAACTTAAGCATCGTAATTGCATGCGAATCAAGGAGATCCACTATTTAAGTAATCCCCACTCGAAAACAACAGGAATATAGACCAAATAGTAGCTAAACGCTTGAATGTATAAATTAAATTTTGAAAAAATTAAATAAACAAGTAAAAAGAAATCATCAAATTTAACCAACTTAATGGCAGCTCTAAGAAAAAAAGCATCGCACTTTTTTGTCATCAGAGTATCATGCAGGATGTTCGGTGAAAGATTGAGGACCATCAAGATTTCCACATAACTGGGTACGAGGAACATAAAGAGTATATTGACATGTTGCCTACCTCGAAATTTTAAGAGACGACGGTAGGTAAAATATGCTGAAAAAAATTCGTACTCATGTTTGAATGCAACTAGACGAGATAAACAAAAAAGTGCCTCGTCAAAATTACATATTTTTAAAATTGCAGTGGCTGCAGGGCCGAATAGTTTCGTATTTTACCCCAACTCTGTACTCATATAGCCTCCTCAATCTTGAAAATGGACAATTTTTGCGAAGCACTTTTTTGTTTAATTATCTCATTTTTAAGTTACATCCATACAATGTGTACCTATTAAAAATATTTTGATACACAATTTACCTACCCCTGCTCCTTGAAATTTCAACAGAGGCAACATATTAATCTCACGTTTACGCTACTGATCATACACGGCTATATCGAAATCTTAAGTTAACTTTGACCTCTCATCAGATAACATGTGTTGTACCGTTCCTGCGTTCTCCATGAGTAGAAAGCCTCTCAGACAAGTACGCGCATACCCCATTAACTGTCCAGCGAAAACTATATATAATTTTTGGTAATTTCAATTTTTCATCGCATTTATCGAATATTCTGATGAGAAATTCTTTTCTATCACCCAAATAATTTATTTCATGTACCTAATTACAATAATTCACAATTGAGAAAAATGATTTTGTGTTTTGCCAGTGTCTATTAAAATAACATGTAGATGTAAAAAAAAAATCGAAATCGGACAGAAAATGGCGTATGCGACTATCCATCTTAGAGGTTCTTTACTATGAGTAGGGCCGTAGAGAAGATATTCGGGCCCAGGGGAGAAAAAGTTTATAAGCCCTCCAAAAAATTGAAAATTGTATCTACGTGCAGGTGTAGTAACAAAAATGTATCTTTATAAAGGGTTTTATAATACCGGGAAAGATTTTCAGATATTTTTAACTTTTTTTTGAGAATACCGGGCCCGGGGGGATCCCCCTTCTCCACGCCTGTCATCAGGCCTAAGTATGAGTGATATCCCCACTTTTGGAAGCACTGCTCCCGACCTAACCCTAAATTCAACTAACTCGTTCGCCATTTTCAGCAAAGGGTACAACTTTTCCAGCACTTACGAATCATATGAACAAGCTTATTATTCAGCAGTACAGGTCTATTTGAATCGATTAAAATTGCTGAAATCTAATTTCATTGACTCATTCGCAGTTCGCAGTTCGCAGTTCGCAGTAAAAAGCCACAAATTTTCCAACGCCGCCGCCGGGAGAAGGAGAATCGCATTATAAACAGGCCTGTCACTTTCTCAGCGCGCGCTGAAAACAGCTAAATTTAAATTCAGCCAATTCATTTACAATTTCACTTGTCGGGGCAAGCAAAATTAGATCGCCAGTAATGGTTATTACGTGAATTAAGGAACAACAAAATTAATAGAATGAAATGAAACCGCCAAAATTCGTGCAGCAATTAACGATGCGAGTTAATTTCTTGTTTTTTTTTCATTTCTTCACAGTGATTTAAAAAAATGTCTTATGGTTGATGATAAAGAGAACCACAAGATCACCCTCTTACACAATCTTGTCGCAAAAAAAAAAAAAATTAAGCCTTAGGCTAAAAGCATCGAATTTTTTGTTTTTTTGCTTAGGCTCCGCTTGATCGATTACTGAACGCCATTTTGTGCGCGAATATAACAGCGAGTGTTAGAATGATTCGTTCAGGATGAGCGAAAAAGAAAGGTACCTATGCATTAATGCGTCATCGTAGCAGAACTTTGTTGCATAATTTACAGCCACGTGCAAAATTAAACCGCAATTCGGACGTTTACGACAGCGTTTTAGTAATTACAATGAAACAGATTAACATTTTGTACAAATAAAAGTCACCAACAGACTATTCATGGACTTTTGGATGAGCAATGAGAACAATGAGAACCGAATAAAAACTGATAAGGTGCACAAGAATAAACCAAAAATCGAAGGTGAACGAAGACAGAGAATCGATAGTTCTAACATAATTACCTAATTTCACTTAACATAAGGTTATGATCAGTAGGTTTTGACGAAGCGTTAATTTAATTCCAAATAATTTAGGGCATAAATGAGTTTTGATCTTGTTTCTACGTCACCTCCAGTGAATGTTTCTATCGATGAAATATTATTCTTCTTTTCATTCTTTCAAATACGCAGGCTCACTTCTCAACGAAATTAACTTATCTCTTTCTTCTAGCTATATGCGGCCAACCATCTTATTGGTACTTATTTTAACTCTTCGGCGAACCATTCTAGCTCTTCATTCTTCTCATTCACCCATTTCTACGCATTCTTGTTAAATTTACCAAGTTAATTTTTCTTCCTCATAGGGTATCGAGCTTACAACTACACATCTTTTTCAGGAGGAGTTGATCATTCCCCACTCAAAACAGGAAAATTCAAAAAAAGTTTCAACAAACGTTGGTTTTCAAAAAATTGTCAGTAATTCAAACAAATGAACCTTAACCATCTTACTTCAACACCAATACATCAAAAATTCAGCATCTGAGCCAATTCATGACACCAATAATACTCAAGCAATAGTGCTATCATGAAATTTTTCATCAATTAACCTCATCAACTGATGACAAGCACACCTTTGAAGCAAACGTAGTAATAATTCTTCATTCTAAAAGTACGAAGAATAATTAACAATTTTTTTTCTTCGAAATGAATTGGTAGAATAAAAAATTAAGTACCTATAGCTTACCATTACGGAAGTAATATCACAGATGCATAGATACACAACTACAAGCACGCTTTTTGAAGTGAAAATTGAAATCTAAACCTTCATTTCCACGCAGAAAATTTTTTTAGATGGTAGTCTGCAGCAAAACATCATGCATTTTACTCCTTAGTAGGTACAAAATTTTCTAGTATTGTTTTCGAAATGTTCATCAGTGTATACGTCGGTTTACTTTCACTAAAAAATGACAAAGTGTGAATAAAACCGTGTCGACAGAAAATATTATTTTAGAGATAAGCGAAAATCAAATGTATAAGAATGGATCCAAATATAACTATAAGAAAGAATCGTAAAAAATCAACGGAATTTGATTTAACACTTGAATTATATACTCTCACTTCTAATACACGTTTTAAACTCTCACCAACCAACTATCAAAATAATTCGACATTTTTAGAGGAAGCGAAATTTACCTACATGGGGGTCATAGCTCCAATGCTACTCTTTAAT
Source organism: Ericerus pela (assembly GCA_011428145.1). Classification (NCBI taxonomy): domain Eukaryota; kingdom Metazoa; phylum Arthropoda; class Insecta; order Hemiptera; family Coccidae; genus Ericerus; species Ericerus pela. The sequence goes on from WOFM01000079.1 coordinate 1,035,768, forward strand.
ACGTAATAAGCCGAATAATAATCGATTACAAGCGACTATTTTCAAAAACAAAAGATCCTATTTGCCTCACCCAGCAACTGCGAAATTACTATTCACTTGCACTGCACTCAACACAAAAAGACTATAAACTAGAGATCCATTCACAATTCGTATACTCGAATATGTACGTAATAAACAACATGGGCGGTCATCAAATCTTTACAAACGAAATGATTAATTACGAAACTGAATATGGGAAAATAAACAAGAACAGCATCACCGACAATTCTATAAGAATGATCGATTAATTTTTGTATTTTATTTAAAAAAAAAAAAAAAAAAAAAAAGAAAACGTGAAAAATTGTTTTGTATACTAACGAGACTAGAACGAAAGAAGAGAAAAAAAAATGGAATACATTCCACACAGTTAACGATTCGCCTAAGCGTTGCTAAAATGCTGACAAAATATACGAAGGGCAAAATACGAAATAAATTAATATTTTTAATGCACTGGTCGACAGACAAGAGCAAATAAGGATGAATTGAATTGTTATCATTATCATCGTCGCCAAGTCTCTAGAAAATTTCCGAATCATGCAGCCACATTTCACTACACTCATTAGCAGCAAGACAGCTCTATAAACAAGAATGGGGTCGTTATTGATTTCAATATTGAACGTTTTTACCCAGTTTTCTTGTTTTTTAGGCCAAATTTAACGATTACCGACCCAAAAATAATTGAAAAAGTTCTGGAAAAATGTGATCGAACTATTAAAATAAAATCAAAACCAACCAAATCAGAAAATATAAAAATAAACATCAGCTTTCAGCAAACAAATAAATAATAAAATTGTATTGGTTTTCGTTTTCATTAAAAAAAATTTTAATCAAGTTAAGATCCAAAGTAATGTATCAGTGCCTACTTTCGATGAAGACGCATGAAGCAGATTTTAGGACATAAATTATACTCAACAAGAAAAATATAGTCTCAGCAAATAACACAGCAAGCTATAATATGGAATGCAGAATAATTACAGTAACACAAGTAGAGAATTTTGACTCTTCATTTTAAAGATTCCCGTAAATTAATTTGCAGCATGGAAAAAAATCTGACTGAACCTTAAGGTTGGAGCGCTGGGCTACGACTAGCAGGTGGGGAGTGGAGGGTGAATTATGGCTCCGTTTTCATGTGTTGACTATTGCACCTCTATTTCATCTGAACGGAATTTTAGCTATATCTCGAGAAGTCAGCGAAATTTTCAAAGAATCTTTAGCCAACCTACGAAGATGTCTTCTAAAAATTTCAGTTTTCTACCACTTACGGTTTTTATGCAGTTGCTTTCGATTACTTTGACTTTATGCGTTTTCAATGCTAAAAAATAGCTCATAATCCCGAAATCAATGTTTGTCTATCGGGTCACCAAAGGGCGACTATTTTGACCTTAAATCCCAATGGTTCAACATCCAAGTTTTATACAAATAATCAGAAGACAAAAAAATAATATATAAATATTTCTGTCGCGCATCAACCGCGGTAAGAGTATATTTTCCAAAAGTGTCAAATTTTGTAATGGATGCCATTCGAAAATCAGTAGACCGATTTCGCTCAAATTCAATACCAAACAACTCCCTAATAGTCTCCAACTGCCATAAAAATTTCAAACCAAAATCTTTTAATTTACGAGAGTTATCGTGATGACAACATGGTGGGTTTGCAAAACTTTGAAATCCCTTCCTGCAAAACTAGCAGATGAATTTCAAAAATTTTAACACGAATATGTAGCCCATGAGAGCTTCAAATATTACCTCAAGTTTCATTGCCATAGGTCAAACAGCGGAGGCTCTACAGACTTCCAAAAAGTGCCAAAATGAGCAAAAAGTGTAAATATGGAATAATAGTTGTCTATATTTGTTTGACAGGTTTTTGTAGACAAACTGAATCGTCTGCAAAAATGGGACAGAACAAAAACGTATTAGTATCAATTATTGATATCGTATCACATGGAAATAACGATGAAAATTTTGTGGAAGATTAGAATAAAGGAGAAGCTGAAAGACAAAAAAATTTTAAAAAAGTGCATTCTGCGAGCTTGTAAGGTTTGTTTCTTTTTGGATTCCCGGGTTTTTCTCATTTTTTTTTACTGTACTCTCTACTTCAATGTTTAAATTCGACAAATTTCTATTTTTCTATTTCTAAATTTAGTGAAACAGTATCAACACCAATTGATATGTGTAGATCTTCATGATTTAATACTGATACGTTTTAATTCTCAATTTACTTGATCTTTTATATCACTATTTGACTAATGTGCACTAGAGTTTCTATTATTGATTTCCACCACTGAACATATAGATGTATTTTATATTGCATTCATACATACATTTCCACACACACACACTAGCAACCGAAATTCAAGGGACAAATTTTATTGTTTCTGTCGTGACATAATCTGCTAAAAAGAGAGGCCAATTTTTTGTTGAACTCTTCACATACAAACCAAACAGTGATTCTATCAAAAAAAAGAAAATTAAGAGAAAATAATCCTCAAATTTGGTGCGGAACGTTGAAAAATGTAAGTAAACTACGAATTTTTCAATTTCCCAACTCCTTCCCACACCGATTAATCAATGAACTGGCATTAATACACATCGTAAAATTGCATAATCAATCGAATAATGTAAAAAAACAAAATGTTTAAAGCAGCTCAAATTTGAGTAACTTTATGCCGGACTTTGCACACATATTTCAGAAAAAAAAAACCCACAGTAAAAGGGTTGCCACTAAAATCACTTAAAATTGCAAAATTCATTTTTTCAAGCATCGAGGGTATAGCCAGGATTTTTTCAAAGGGGAGGAAAAACAATCATTAGACAATATTTTTTTTTTGCTCGTCACTTTTGAAAATGCAGAAAATTTGAGAAATTTAGCATTTATGAAACCCATTATCGCAAATTTACCTACTTCCAAAATTTTAGGTGTGACAAGCAAAAAATGAAATAAAATTAAGGTCACGGGGGCAATCGCCCCCTTTGCCTTACACCTAACCGCGCCCTTGTCAAGCATCAGAGAATGTAAAAGGTAGTGTGGGGACTCATCGGTATGAGGTGTAGGGGCTCGGACCCCCGACGACAGTCGCCGCCCCATAGGGCAGGCAACTTATCGTCCTTGCGACGTTAAACCAACACACAATATTACGTTCGATCGTAATTATCGACGTATACGTACAAGATAATATACGAGTACGAATCGTGACGTCATCCATAAATCACTGTCACGATTCGTACACGAACCGGCCAGCCGCCACCTACGATAGTAGGGGATGATGCGACCTGGCCGTACTTAAACAACGTACGTATTTTATTACGTACGTGTGTTTGTGTGCACCAGCCAAAACGGGTATAAAAACTCACAGAACCGGCTCTAAAATCGCCAGTGTTCGGTTTGGTTTTGGCTTGCCCATACTTTCGTATGAAGTGGCTGAACACGCTTAAATTCTGTAGAATTTCCTTCTGGTGAGAATATCTCTCACGACAAGGTATTCCACAGTGGTGACCCCGACGTGATTTCGGCCACGTCGTGAGGAGTCTTAGGCGCTTCGGCGCTATTTCAACTTGGCGCAGTAGCGCTGGCGAGATTCTCGCTTGCTCGGCAAATTAAAAAATATTTTTTACCCAGACTAAGACACCTTTAGGTCGTCGAAGTAAGAGTCTACTGAAGTGGGAATTTATACCCCTCTCCTTAAAATATACAAACAAGGAGAAACCAGACAGTAGACCTGGAGGAAGAAGGTTGGACTCATCCCCCAACTCCCCCGACTTCGACTCGACACTCATTGAATTTAGCAAACATAGAAGAAGGCCCTCAACACCCAGAATTAGCACGACTGGGAACTGCAATAAACAAAGAAGATCTTGCAGTTAAAACGTTGAGAAGTGGTCGGACTTTAAGCCAAAGTTCCGACCCGAAAACACCTGTCCTACAAACACAGGAGCCAGTGTTTTCGACCAGTAAGGAAGACAGAAGTACTGTGGAATACGCTTGTCAACAAAAAGACACAGCAATGGTTCCACCACCAACTGAAAACCCGCAACCATCACAGGGAGGCAGTAGTCAGCCACAGCTGACACCCGAAGTCCTGGCCCAAATCCTGCAACTTTTACAAATGCAACCAGGACAGAACCCTAATCTCTATAGACGAAGGATAGACATCCCGGAATTTCTACCGAATGAGGTAGAATTATGGTTGACTCTATTAGAAGGCAGGTTCAGAACAGAGAACATAACTCTGAACCAGCGGTATACACATATCTGTGGAGGCATGCCCCCACAAATAATCCGCCACATTCCGGACGTTATGGAATGCCCTTCGACAGAAGAGGACAAGTATGCCTGGTTCGTCAAGAAAATTAAAAAAGTATTTGGGAAAACGAAAAATGAAATAATAGACGATGTGATGGGTGGTATGAAGATGGGGGACGACAAACCCTCAATCTTCATGGCGAAGTTACGACAGAAGGCGGACAATATCGTAGCCCCTTCTGTCATAGGCAATCAGTTCTGTAAGCAACTACCACAAAGTGTTGTGCAGTGCCTAGCCGCCGTTGGTTCCACGGTAATCAATACATCCGCGGATCTGGACTTCCTTGCGAAATCCGCAGACAATGCGCTCGAATACACAAGGTCAAAGCCGGTGGTCAGCGCAGTATCTGCAGAGACTGGAGAACTCGCTCAACTTCGAGCACAAATAGCTCAGTTGACCGAAGAAGTAAAGAGGAACAAAAGCCAAAGCTCAACGAAACCCAATAGCAGCTGGCGACAAAGATCGAAAAGCAGAGGCAACAACAATAGCAACAGCAGCAGAGGACGTCAGTCCCGGTCAAGAGACCGCAGATCTAGTTCCGGAAGCAGGGGTCAGAGTTCAACTCCCCCTAGAACAACATCTCCCAAAACCCAGTCTCAAAATTGGGATGATAAGAGTTGCTTTTTCCATAATAGATTCGGCGCTGAGGCCACCAAATGTAACAACAGGTGCAGATGGTGGGGTAAAACCTTTAACAAGGAAGCGTCAAACTAGAACGAGGGGCCATCTGTGCGGCCGAAGACCCCTCGGAAAAATACTCACGCCGCCTGTTCATCAAGGACAGGACAAACAGGAGACGTTACTTAATTGACTCGGGAGCAGACCTGAGCATATTGCCAGTAAATAAAACCCAAAAAGTACTTCCTCCGAAATACTATCTCCGTACTGTGAATGGTCAAAACCTTCCAGCATACGGACTTGAGACAAGCAAAGTAGACATCGGACTCAGCAAAAATATGACGTGGTCCTTCACGGTTGCAGACGTTCCAAACCCGATCCTGGGTGCAGATTTTCTTGCACACTATGGCCTGATCATCGACCTCAAACACGGTAAACTGATCAATAGTGAAAATGAAAGTGTGGAAGGCAAAACGCTAGCATACAGACTGGACACAAACATATCCAGCTGTACTAAAGTCGACGGACAACTCTTACGGATCCTGTCAGACTATCCTGGAGTCACTCAACCCTCAATTCGCAGGCATCCTACGTACAAACACGACACGGTTCACTACATAGAAACCAAAGGACAGCCTTGCCATGCTAGAGCACGACGGTTATTACCCGACAAACTCAAAGCGGCACGAGAGTACTTCAATCGCATCGTTGAGGAGGGCGTATGTCGCCCCTCAAAAAGCTCATGGAGCTCTCCTATCCACATGACAAAGAAAGCAAGTGGAGAGTGGCGAATTGTCGGCGACTACAGGGCCTTAAACGCCATAACAGTTCCTGATCGCTACCCAGTCCCCAATATAATGGACTTCAATGCGAATATGAAGGGTAAAACGATGTTCACAAAAATAGACATCAACTGGGCATTCCACCAAATTCCTATGGCCGACCAGGACGTTCCAAAGACAGCGGTTATAACCCCCTTTGGATTATTCGAATACCTTCGAATGCCGTTTGGACTACGCAACTCAGCACAAACTTTCCAACGATTTATCAATGGACTGTTTAGGGAATTGCCGTTTGCATATGCATACCTGGATGATATCTGCATTTGCTCAGAAGGCGGTGAGCATCAGCACGAGGAGAATGTGAGAGCCGTGGTACAGCGTATACACGCAGCCGGACTCACTATCAACGTAGGCAAAAGCTTATATGCACAGACCGAAATTGACTTCCTCGGCTACAAAGTCTCGACCGAAGGCATTTCCCCCTTGAAGACCAAGGTAGAGCCAATATTGAACTTCCCGAAGCCCTCAAATGTCGCAGAACTTAGGCGTTTCTTGGGGATGGTGAATTTCTACAGACGTTGCATGAAGAATGCAGCAGCCGAACAAAGTAAGCTGTTTGCACTAATAAAGACAAGTAAAAAGAAAGATAAAACTCCACTCGAATGGAACGAAGAAGCCGAACAGGCCTTTGAAAATATCAAAGAAACGCTGGCAAATGCAACTCTGTTGGCTCATCCAGACGAAAGTCTGCCGTTATGCGTAAGTACCGATGCATCAGACTTTGCTATTGGTGCAACATTGTACCAACTGGACACTAACAACATCAAATTACCGCTAGCTTTCTTCTCGAGGAAGCTCTCAAAAACAGAAAAGAACTATAGCACATACGATAGGGAATTGCTCGGAATTTTTGCTGCGTTGAAGCATTTCAGGCACCAGTTAGAGGGTAGATGTTTTTCTGTGTATACTGACCATAAACCCCTAACATATGCCTTCACACAAAAAGCAGAACCGGCATCTCCGAGAAGAGCACGACAGTTGGACTATATTGGCCAACTGACTACAGACATTCAGTATATAAGTGGAGAACTTAACACTCCAGCTGATGCCTTGAGTAGAATCGAAGCTATCTCGGTTCCTGTCCAATTACCTTATGCTGAAATAGCTAAAGCACAGCTTAAGGATGCAGAACTGCAGGGGCTGTTATCGAACGATGATACTACCCTCAAATTGAGACAGCGAAAAATTCCCGGTACTGATGTTTTATTAACATGTGACATCAGTACAGGTAAGAATAGGCCATTTCTACCGGTAAAATATCGCAGGTTGGCTTTCAACAGTGTACATAACCTGTCACATGCTGGGCCAAAATGTAGTGCTAAACTAATTTCAGAAAGATTTGTATGGCCACGAATGAAGTCTGACTGCAACAAATGGGCTCGCAGTTGCCTGAACTGTCAAGAATCCAAAGTAGGAAGACACACTCGCTCGCCCCTCAAATCATTCAAGCAAACACAGCGGTTTAAAACGGTTCACATGGATCTGGTAGGCCCATTGCCACCATCCCAAGGACACAGATACCTGTTGACGATAATAGACAGGGCAACACGATGGCCGGAAGCAATCCCTCTCCACGAGATGTCAGCTCCAACAGTAGCTGCAAGGTTATACGATACCTGGATTGCGAGGTATGGCGTACCAGAAGTCATAGTCACAGACCAAGGTCGCCAATTCGAGAGCTCGCTCTTTAAAGAGCTGGCAAATAAGCTAGGTGTTCAACACAGTCATACCACAGCTTACCATCCTCAAGCCAATGGCAAAATAGAGAGATGGCATAGAGCTCTCAAAGCCTCCATCATGTCACATGATACAAAGAGATGGGTAGAAGTACTCCCTACCATCCTCTTAGGCCTCCGATCCGCCCTACAAACTGATACAGGTCACTCTGCAGCGCAATTAGCGTTCGGCGAAGAGCTACGCCTTCCAGGGGACTTCTTCACAAAATCGAAAGAAGTTAGCCCCGAAATAATGGTACAAAATATAAGAAACGATGCCAACAACTTCCTAAATCAGGCAGCTCGTCATGGCCAGCCCAAGATTTACGTCTCGAAACACTTGGCCAATACATCACACGTATTTGTTAGAGACGAAAAAATGAGATCTGCGCTGGAGAAACCATACGCCGGTCCTTATAAAGTAGTATCACGAGATGAGAAAAACTTTGTGATACTCATCGCAGGCGAACCAAGAACAATTTCAATCGACAGATTGAAGCCTGCGTACTTGGTAAGTGACGATAAAAGAATTAGAAGGGTACAAAAGGAGAACCCCGAAAATACACAGACGAATTCCGAAACAAAAACGGAAGAATTCGTCGAAAAAAGTGAGAAAAACACCTCACATAAAGAAAAACTCAAGAAAACAGTGAGATTTTCGGACGATGTGATCACCAAAACATTTGATCCTGAGGCCCCCTTACAACCACGTAAAAGAGGTAGACCTCCAGGTACGAAAAAACGCAAAAATTCACATCCTTCCCGCACGTCCGAGAGGTTAATGCGACGAAAATAAAAATTTACTCCCGAAAAGTAATATCCGTAGTAAAAGTCGAAACCCGCTAAAAACACACGGGAAATATCGGAACTCCGCGAGACAAAGAAACTCCGGAGATAAGCAAACGAGGAATGCCAACAAAAAGAAGAAGACAGGAATAAACAAATCTACGTGCAATACGGAAACAAAACATTGCAACGTGCGAGTACCGTTAACCGCAAAGATAATCTCTACGACGTGACGTCACAAACGGAGATTCCTTTGTACTTAGAATTCGAAAAATAATATTCACTGAGTTTATTTCAGGCATAACTCTGCTTAAACCGATCAGATCTTAACCGGAAAACTTATATACGGCCGAGAATTTTAAGCGCTATCCCCTCTACGTGTAGATAAGAAGATCCGAAAATAAAGAAAAATAACTGTAAAGGTAAATCGAAAAATGAGGTAAAAACAGCAGTTCTCGAACTTCTGATTTACTTGGTCGTCTCTTGAGCTTTATTTTTGGTGCCTTTTCCTAACTACAACCCATTCTGTTCTAATGTCACGTATACCTATCCCGATGTCCGCCAGCTTCCACTTCGCTAAGACATCCGCTGAGAAGTCAAAAACTCAGCAGATGACGAAAACGAAAACGGAGCTGGATAGGATAGAGGAGGAGCTGTTGATGGACACAGCTCCTCCGGTTGCCGATGTACTGGCGGAGATGACCACTCCGTTGCCGCCAGTCATCTCTCCACCTCGATCTCCGGAGGAGACGACTCCGACTCCGGAACCTCCGAAGCCGGAGCCGAAACCCGAGGAGAAGAAGGAAGCAATGGGCTTCCTGTTCACGGCCGAGAGGGCCGCGAACGAGCGGGCAAGGATGGCTGCCTGGACATCGGGAAATACAAACTCCCCGATGCTCAGAAAGCCAGAGTTTAAACGTCCGCTGCCCCCTCACTCCCGTCATCACCCTTACGCCCACGCTAAACACGCGAAGTCGAGGCACAGGGGTGAGACTAGCCGGAGCAACTACCTGGCCCGAGCAAACGCCCGTAGAGAGTCATACGAGTGCGTTGGAGCCGCGGTGGGAAGTGCTCTGGCCAAATGGGAGGCCGACCAAAAACGGAAGTAGACCCGCACGTCCCCCAGGCCTTGCGCATTTTAGGTCGTTTTTGTGGCGCAAAAACTGGGGGGGAGTAGCTGTGGGGACTCATCGGTATGAGGTGTAGGGGCTCGGACCCCCGACGACAGTCGCCGCCCCATAGGGCAGGCAACTTATCGTCCTTGCGACGTTAAACCAACACACAATATTACGTTCGATCGTAATTATCGACGTATACGTACAAGATAATATACGAGTACGAATCGTGACGTCATCCATAAATCACTGTCACGATTCGTACACGAACCGGCCAGCCGCCACCTACGATAGTAGGGGATGATGCGACCTGGCCGTACTTAAACAACGTACGTATTTTATTACGTACGTGTGTTTGTGTGCACCAGCCAAAACGGGTATAAAAACTCACAGAACCGGCTCTAAAATCGCCAGTGTTCGGTTTGGTTTTGGCTTGCCCATACTTTCGTATGAAGTGGCTGAACACGCTTAAATTCTGTAGAATTTCCTTCTGGTGAGAATATCTCTCACGACAAGGTATTCCACAGGTAGTTTACAATTTTTGAAAACGTGCTCAAAATTAGGTAATTTTACACCATCATCCATTCTTACAGAATACTCTGTTCACCGACAAATCAACAATACCCAACAACATACAGATCTGCAAACTATTTCAAGCATAACTAACCCGAAAATTCTCCAAAACAGTGCAAAGTCATGCAAACCGATATTAGTATACAGGCTTGCGATAACTTTCTACAGATGTTCACTCAAGCATTACAAATGTACGGGGTTATGTTACCAAGTTCATGGATACGTGGTACTCGTAACTCATTCGTACAATTGAAAAACTAATAATTTCTTTGGATAGATAAGAAAAAGAAATAACATACGATGATACGCTTGGGAAAAGTAAAAGGCACGTTTTTAATTTATAATTACGCTGTAATTACTTTCGCAGGTTTCAGAATGTCGGATCGAATACAAGTGGTATGGAAAAATGAACGGGTATAGGAACGTCTAAATATACAGTAATATATCATTTTTTTCATTTTGCATTGTATTTTTAAATCGATTCCATTATTTTGCATTGCATTGGTACGCGTCTTTCGTCACTCACCTCAACCGCTTAACGACTACCTAGGTGTATGATATTGTATGATATTACCATATATCTGATATATCTCATTCTATAGGTGGCACCACTTCAACCGATGTCCGCTGTCGACATTTTCTCGCTACAGTCGGAACAATTATTTTCATCGTAAAATTGTACAAGATGCGCACCGAAAACGCTCCTTAAGTCTTTCATAGCTTTTGAACTTCCACTGGTAAGATTCACAAAACTTTTGAAGTGAATGTGTGGAACTATACTCGTTACTCATACAAAACCAATTTAAAAATAGAAAATTGTAAAAACTTATACTTACAAAGAAAAATAATTTTTTTCCTGTTTTAAAAATCAAAAACATTCTGAGACGAAGAAATTATAAATGAAAAAAACTCTAATAGGACAATGAAACTTGAACAAATTTTTAAGAATCCTATAATGAATTGATTCGAGTTGAAAAATAGGAATTTAGTCAAATATTCTGGATCCTTCAACTGTTTCATGTTCATACATTTTACTGCTTACACTCGAGAATAATTTTGTTTTTATTTAAATATTCTAAGATAGAAATATTTTCGGGACTAATTCTGGCCATTATCTGTAAAAACTTCATAAATGCTGCGTACTGGCGATAAGATTTCAAGTTAAATGGGAGAGAACCATCCACAATCGATATATTTAGGATTTAGAAAATTTGATACTGAATATTTGTGTATTTCTCAACAATACTGAAGTAAAATTTTTCTGGAAAACCAATTAAAAAATATAGAGTAAGATATTTCTCTCATTCAGATAAAAGGTAATAGGAAATCCACAATTATTGAAATCTTCTGTATACTCACTTCATATTTTCAAATTTCATTCCTCATCTTAGTGAACAATTCACTTCTTTTTTTATCTGGTAATGGGAATTTTGATATTATTGTAGATACTTAGGTATCATAAAGCAATAAGTCGTTTAAAAATACCGATAAATGTTATCAACATTTTTGTTACCAGGAATAAAACTATTTTCTTCTTTTTATAACTATGAATTTTAGTGTTTAAATAATGCTGAGGTAGAAAATTTTAGTAGATATCATCGTGTATTATCCCGCTAAATTTTAAGAGATTTTTGATAGGCTCTAACAGGAAAACGTAAAAATTTTAAAATATTTAAGAATTTGTTATTACAGGTTAGTTCAGAACCCTATCTGGTTTTTAGAGAATTTTCTATCTTTAAATTGGTTTTGTATGAGGAATAAGTAGTTCCACATCCTCACTTAAGAAGTTTTGTTACTTTTACTATGGAGGTAAGAAAAGTGATGAAAGGGTTAAACGACAATAAATCTTAGGACGACCGCACAAAACAACGAGAAAATTTTATGGTAAAAATTCAGGATACTCGTTGCATACTAAATTATGTATAGGTACGTTTACCATTCGTCAGGCACTCGATTACCAGCCCAACAAGAACAAAAAAGGCATACCGCTCTCATTAATTCTGATGGCGCAGACACGTACATCTCCAAATTAATAATATGGTTAATCGAAGAGACGACAGTCGCATGGTGGCACGTAGAATACCTACAAACCACAATGACTTGCGCTGCAGCTACATGACAATGCTACCAAAAAGTCAACACCAACGCAACGATCATTGACGGGCAAGCAGAGACGTGAGTATAATATGCAAAACTATGGAACTCGTTAAAACAGATTTATTCAGGTTAAGTTTTTTGCGATATGGGACGTTGAGGGCTTGATAAAATGAATGAAAACTCAACTAAGACCAGAGGGAAAATAATTTACAATTATCTGAGAGGATAGACAAACCTACAATACAATACAGTAAACGCGAGGGGAGACCAATAAAAATCTAACAAATGAAAAGTAAAAGAAAAGTTTTTTTCACGAATAAATCAACAAAAGTCACTTTTTTTTTTTGGTCAATAAATATGAAATTTTTTTTTATAAACTACCATTCTCGAAGCATACATAGACCTATTCTAAATTTTGACGATGTAAAGACTACAATCTTTTCATGTTTTCCTTTTGTTATTTCTTGAATACACTAAAACACACAACATGCTAACTTATATTACTACTAAACTGCGATTACTGCCCTATAGTCAGTTTGAATGTTTAAATTTAAATTTTACCATGTCATCTTTAACTGCATAAAATTAAAAAAACATTTTACATGAAGAATGATCTAAGATTAAACTCATTACGAAGACATAAATATGACAGCTGACAGCGTTTAAAAAAAAATTATATTTTAATATCCGTCAGGGGATGTAAGAAACCTAATTCTGTATGTGTATTGAATAGTTGCAGAAATCGACTTCTGAAATAAAGGTGCAGTAATCTTAGATCATTCAGTAATAGATACCCAGGTAAACGCACAAATCCGGGCCAACAATAACACCTATCAAGCTCTACCTACTCGATTTCACTGGATTCACAGCAACGTATTTAGATAGCTTCAAATTCACAGTGCCAAGAGAGACTGAAAACGGACGAAAAAAGACTGCTGCACATGCTCAGAAAACCTATTTCCATTTTAGAGTTTTAGAATGATTGCACATTCGGTTAACATTGGTGAGATAGGACTACCGGGTACCCAGTACTAAACGATCGAAGACAGGAACATTTTTTTACTTTGTAATATAAGAGTTCATCTATTATAAAAAGTAACAAACGGTTCGGCATCTCACTATTTTATTTATTTTTATTCGATAACGATTTGTGTGAAATGAATTACACAAAGAAGATGGGAGTGATTGCAATGATTTAAGAATACTTTTCTCATGCACAATTGAGGTTTTCTATAACAGCACAGGAGTACGCGTGGACCACCATATTCAAAAATTACAACCCAAGATTTTCATCGCGTGATTGAAACGAATTTGATTATTTAACATAAACCTTTAAAATCGTTTTTAAAATAAATTTTATGCCTTTTAGTGTACAACCATTTTTACATACCTATGCTATTTGTTACATTCATACATTTTATAAAGCACAAAAATCTGTCTTCAAACTGACGTAAATACTGGGTGAACAACACACAAATGTACACAAATCAATATTCTCTGCAATTACTATTATGTATAGGCCTACTTCATTTCAATATTTTCATTTTGTTCACACTTTTGATTTTTAACTCTTAAATACAAATAAATACTAGGTACAGAAAAATATTGTAGTATATTATCATAAAAATAAAATGTTTTTTCTGTTATTTATCTCTCTAAAAGTCGGAGTGTCTCTAGTATGTATCTTGTATTTGAGAAACCTAATTTATCAATCAAAATTCTGAGCAAATCATTATCATTCGGTGCTTTCACTGGAAATCAACTCAAATCTTGTTTGTATTCTGTAATAGAAAACCATCATTAACTAATTTGTTTGGTTTTTCCTTATTTTTGTCGAAAAATTTCTCTGTAAGAGTCATCAATACTTACAAATCGAGAGTTGAGGGGTTTTTCTGGATCACTTGTTAAAAATCCAAAAACGAGAAAAAAATCGAAATTTATGACAAGAAATAATCACCAACAAATTCCAATAGATGGTCCACTTATGCCCATGCAACAAGACAATCTTACATTCGAGATGAAAAGATTATGCTTTCAAACATTTGAGAATTAAATTGTTCAATCAGCCTAACATCTATATTTTCAAAATAATGCTTTCAGATTGGCATTAATCTTTATCTAATATTATAATGACAGAAAATTTAAAAATCTTCATTAATTAAAGAAGAGCTGATCACAAGATAGAAGATGCCCCTTCATCATGCTTTCAAATTTCACCAATTGAACTATTTGACGGAGCCATTTATAAAAAACTATCTGCTAAAAAGGATGATAAAGATAGGCAAACGACCACACTCAACTTCTTTCGCTGGTTAAGGCAATGATTGTGTGAAATCAAACTACAATGACCTAAAATTAACGAGTGTGTGAAATAGACTATAGTACATGAGCACCTACAGTAAAAATATACATCTTTAGGTATTATACTGTAGGCATATATGTATTTACGTATGTTTTAGCATTTCATAATCTAATTCATAAAATTAATAAAAGAACCGCGAGACATAAGCAGTTGTTTCAGACACTGATTTCGTTGTGACCAACCGTGAAAAACTAGTCGAATGTATTAGAGGGTAACAACTAAACACTCAATTTTTTCGAACAGAAAAAAACATGCGAACGTTTTTCTCTTTTCGAAGCAAACTTCGTACCTACTTAGAAGACCTCAATAAAAAACAAAATTTACTCCGACACCTGTCATATTTGTGATTCACTACGATTTGGACTTTCGTAGAATAAAAAGACCACGTACTGAGCTTTCAAAACCCGCAGAGAATATGAAATATTTTCTATTCCCAATGAGCATTTCTGTTAATTAGAGAATTTTATTTGATTTAAGAACAGAAATTTTACTTTTTCCGCTTCAATACGTCATTTATGAAATAATCGTTCATTTATTATAAGCTTTATCCTACTCACTAGTACGATTTTAAAATTATACCAATACTGCAGCCAACCTTCCGCAATGAAATAATATTTATTTCGCATGAAGCTAAAGTTAAAAAGTTTTCTGAAAGCCGTCACGGAAGACAGCTTTTGAGGACCTAAATAACTCTTAGTTCGAAAATTTAGAAACAGACGAAGAATTTTCTAACACCAAATGAATCTGGATCTCAACCATCCTACACCATGTAGCAGAAACCTTCAGCAAAAGAAAATCTCGAAAATTTCGCACAACTGACAAACAAATTTGACATCTGAACACCTTACAGCAGTTGATACGACTTATATCGCGAATCATACATTATAGGTATGTAGGTATGTATAATCGTAACAATAATCCTTTAATCATTTTCGATTTTTGCTATTCAATTTCCAAATGTTGGATAAAATTCTTTCATTATAAGTAAAAACCACAAATTGTTTCGCTACTTTTTTTTCTTTTTTTTTTTCAAAAATAAAAAAAGGAATTCATTGGAGTTAATAACTAAAGCAGTATCTTTCTCTGATACTTTCGTCGAATAAACGAATAACTCACAAAAAACTGAGAAAACTTAATAGTTAAATGCTTTCATCAGACACGCCACTGAGACATCCAGAAATTGATTAATACTCAAATTATCAAAACATTTTAATTCGGAAGCACTTTTTAGTGACATATGTTTGAAAACTATTTGAAAGTATTTAAGGTCGTGGAGAATAAACAATTGAAAATTGCATCTATGTTCAGTTGCAGTATCGAGGATTTATCTGCGAGAGGGGGTTTTATAATATTGGAGAAACTCATTTCGCTTGCGAAAACATTTTTGATGTGTTTTTAGTAGATTTTCCACGTTAATCTAATTTTTTTTTTTTTAGAATTCCGGGCTCCTAAAAAATCCCATTCCCGAGCAGAATCTCCCCTTTCTCCACTATAGTCAAGCCTGGAAATACCACCTCCTGCGACTATGGCACTGTATAATGCACTGAATACAAACTCAACAGGAAAATCATTCGGAAATTTCACTTCCAAGTTTATCAACCAATTCTGAAGGGCATGAAAAAATTTAACAATAATATTTATTAATAAAAACTTAGACAATAAAATTATAAACTTTAAATGGAAGGAAACAAAAAACTATATACATTTTATAAATAAGCGTCGTAATAAATGGCACTTTGGTATACATGCTCTCCTTCCTCCTCACTCATATAATACATTACATTCAGAAACAAAATAAAATGCACTTCGGCTACGTTTCGTCGTTCACCAAGATTTTCAATCAGGTAGACGAAGTCTCCTCCCAATCTTCGGTCACCGGTACGTTGATCTTATCTTCGTTTGTCAGATAAATTATGTATTCGCTGGCATTTCTACCGGTTAAAACAGCATCAGTGATCGTATCATTGTTCATGTCCGTTTCTGTCGGAAATTCGTGCGGACTATCGGTCAAATTTTCAGCTGAAACCGAAGTGACGATAGAATGCTTCGGAAATACCACTCCTGGGAATATTGTCCTCCGAGGAACACCATTTAATTCTTTTTCGCTGCTTTGCTCGATACTGCCATCCAGATTCGCACGATGAGCAAAGAACGGCTTCATAAAAAGCTGCACCCAATTCATTCTGCCACTCGAACTGGAATCATCGTTTTTCGCTGCTCTACCACTAACGTATCGCATCATCTGCGCGACAAATGGTTCAATTTCAGCGCTGACAGCATCATCAGCACGAGCCACAGCCATTTGGTCACAAAATTTACCGTCAATATTTTTGTTAGAATTGTTGAACACCACAATCGTCGAGTCGTCCGAAACTATAATTGTTCCAGCATCGGGAGATACTGCATTCTGGTGGTATTTTGCATCGTGCAGAGCACGCTTTAAATCGCCCAACAGTCTCATCTGTTGCCACAAACGATTCGTATACGTGTCCACACCATTCCACGTAGTACGCAGTCCGTACACTTCGTAGAGGTTGGAGTGGGCACTGCGACGTCGCCGAATGGGCGACGTCTCTGGCAGCTCCGAGAAATCGGACTCGTTATTCTGGATCGAGCCGAAAGACTCCAGCAATTCACGGTGCTCGTCGCTAATCTCCACGAACTCGTTGAACGAGTGATATTTAATTTGTGTGTGATGATTTCCAGCCGCATCTTGACTCTCGGCGACGAACGGGTCGCGAGTCGACGGCTGGAGCGGCGCCACTGGAGGCAGCGGTTCGTTCTCAGCGTCGTCCGACTGGATGGGCGGCAAAACGCCGTCGTCGACATACACTCCAGTGATGGGCTGCAAAAAGTACGGCCGTACAGACGAAAATGGCGGCAAGGGTGACGTGGTCGACGGTGACGATGCTGGTGACGCTGGCGTTGATGGAGGCGCAGTTGGCGAAATCATCCATTGCGGGTTGATGATGGCTCGAGGCTGAGAATACAGTGGTGGTGGAGTCGGTCTCTCGAAACGGCGATTGTATTCGGAGAGTGACAGCACAGTGTGGTAATTTGGCTGATGAGGGACTGGCGGATCGTACCGTGGTTCAGCGGGCACAAAAAGTCGAGGCAGTAGCGTCGCAATCGTAGGCGGCATCGGCTGATATCGTGGCACCACAGTATAGCCGTTTTCACGACCGTACGAGTAAGGCACTTTCTCCGGAAGGTAGTCACCGTACACATAACCAGGGTGCGGAGCACTATTCTCCGAGAATGGGGCATTATCTTTGGTGAAATCCTGGCGACTGACCTGGTATACTCCGTCGCGACCGTTCACCAAATGCCGATACCCCAACGAACGCGGTGCCGATGATTGGGTGGGCACGAAATCTCGGCGATCAACACGGTAAACGCCATCAGCTGCAAGGCAGGCAGCAACGAAATAGAAAAACGCAGTCGAACCGAATATTATGTGCATTTTCGTATCTGCACAACGCTTCAGCATCATTCAATTTCACTTGGGCACCAGAAGTTGGAAAATGCTTCACCATGCGACACCGATACGACGATCAAATACCATATAAATGTCGACACACAGACACTTTAGTACAAACAGTATCCAAACCAACGAATAATTACAACTTCTATGACTGTACTAACATCAATTTAATGAATTCACACAGTAAAAATGTCTGCCCTTTGCTATTCCGAGAAATGTACGCGCCACAATTTCGTGGTCATTAATAAAAAACACTATTATCGCCAATTAATCGTATCAACGTTATCAATTTTTATCGTACAACGCTGAAAATATTTCATCGACTGTATATAAATGTACATACGCGAACCAATGAACAATGAATGATGAAGAAGAAGGGGAAAAAAGGAATAACCAAACAAATAGTGACAAATTCATTCATGTGCATTATGATAGTACTAGCTACTATTATATGGGAGAAGGTTGAGTTGATGATAACCCCAATTTGTCATTTTCTTTTCTCGGGCGACTAATAATATTGTGATCTTATGTGTGATTACTAACTACTCTCAATTCGTTTGTTACGATAGTAAAAATTGTTTGTCATTCGCCGAAGCGATATCTTGACGATTGAAGAAAGAATTCAATCACATCGTGTACTGCAACGTTCCTCACAGCTTCTTAGAAAAATATTAATTGTAACTGTTATAGTTCAACAACTAATGAACTATTAATAGACACTATCACGCAGGTTTCGAAGAGAATCTACATATTAAAATCGATCTGGTATTAAAATCTACGGATGGGAATGAGTTCATTTTTCGTTTCATGACCTCAAGAAACTTTTAGCAATACTAGCTGAAATTAATATGTATAGAGTATATATTTTACATATTTATTATATTATAACTATACAAATATATAGGTAACACAGTACAGGTCATAATTTTCATGTGATAGTTATGAAATTTGATTCATTCATTCGGATCAAGACAAGAGGATGAACTCTATTGTTTTTGGTCCGGATAGTGTGTCCGGTACGTCCTAATATGTTGCATTCTTGGAGCCTAAATGGTTCTAAAATGCCTAATTTTCAAACAATGATCACGAAATTCAGTACAGACATTGAATATATTATATTATATTACATTATTCTGCAAAATTTGGTTTCAATCGGTTCAATGGTGCATGCGTAGAAGTGATTTAAAAAAAGCTGAACGAAAAACAGGCTTGCTGTTATTTTATTTCCTAAACAATCATTCAACATTTTGCGCATGAATTATACAACCCCCCAATACGA
Source organism: Ericerus pela (assembly GCA_011428145.1). Taxonomy (NCBI): domain Eukaryota; kingdom Metazoa; phylum Arthropoda; class Insecta; order Hemiptera; family Coccidae; genus Ericerus; species Ericerus pela. The sequence continues at coordinate 1,054,979 of WOFM01000079.1, forward strand.
TAAATTCGTTATAAATTTCCTTGACCCTTCATTAAACATAATTTTCACCTAGAATTCTTGCAAATACTTTTGATAACTTCATTTTGTTACTGTACTTATTTACACATTTGGATTTTTTTGGTTAAGAAAACCTACATTTTCTGACGTGATTTGCTGCGTTATAGTTTTTAATTTTACATTTCGCAGTGATTCTGCAACAAGAAGAAAGTACACATAATTCCTAAATGTCAGATTGAAATGATAATAAATAACTACAACAGCCAAAACTATATCTGAAAATGGAAACTGACTCGGCATCATTCACCACAATTGACAATAGCTTCAGATAAGTGGCACTGTGACTACGAACTTCAATGGTAATTCTGAAAAATCAGAAACTACAATTGGAATGAAAACTAAAACTTAAACGTAATTAACTGTTTGAGCTGGAGTCAAAAATTTTCAACCATCTAGATTCTGTATCTGTTTGCTGAAATTTTTGAAAATTTTCGAAAACGGTACCTATACAAGCATACAACCAATCCAGAAAAGCAATAATCCGAAATAAAATATCCTCCTTTTCATGCAATTATATTTAGCCAATAGGTACGAATCACAAAATGAAACTCGTTGAAAAATTGGACGATGAAATAATTTTACTTCAACTGTTATAAAATAACTCT
>WOFM01000079.1:1058140-1100372 GCA_011428145.1 Ericerus pela
TTTATCTATTGGGCCACCAGAGGGAAGACCATTTTGAATTTAAATCCCAACGGTTCAACATCCAAGTTTTATAGAAATAATCAGAAGACAAAAAAATAATATATAAATATTTCTGTCGCGCAGCAACCGCGGTAAGTGAGTATTTTCCAAAAGTGTCAAAATTTGTATCGGATGCCATTCGAAAACCAGAGGACTAATTTTTCTCAAATTCAATAACAAACCACTCCGTACTAGTTTCCAACTGCCATAAAAATTTCAAGCCAAAATCTTTTAATTTACGGGAGTTATCGTAATGACAACATGATGGGTTTGCAACACTTTCAAACCCCTCCCTCCGAAATTAGCGAATGAATTTCAAAAATTTTAACACGAATGTGTAGCTCATGAAAGCTTCAAACACTAACCCAAGTTTCATTGCCATAGGTCACACAGCGAAGATTCCACAGACTCCCAAAAAGCACCAAAATGAGCAAAAAATGGAAATATATATATATATATATATATATTGTATACAGAAGAATTTGAGTGACCTATGTATTTATTATCTACGACTCATGATCGGCAATTTTCCACAGGTCCCGCCCCCAGGTCTCGCATTACACTGAATGCAATAGTTGTACACTAATAGTAGAGGATGATGAAACGAAAACTTTTGGCCACTCGACTGAAAATACATAAAATCGATTTAGTCATTGTATCAAAAATAAAGTTCTACTTTATATTGATGATGATATCCAAGAAAAAAATACAAATCGAAAAAAAATGAAAATATGAATTTTCTTCGCAGAATATATTTCTATACAGCTCATTTTTCATTCCCTTTCCCAAACCGGCCAACTTTTTTGTTTTCTGATAATATGTCAATTTTGATACTCGTAAATTCTTCGCAGCGCAGCAAAATAAACGACTGCAAGTCAAAAAAAGAAAAATGCGTTTTTTCCTTTCATATTTTGTGTTCTGAAAATAGTTTTACGCCTTTCACGAGTCTGTTCATACTGAAATGAAACACGACAAACCACTTCTACGTTATTATAGTAATTATAATGATGGTGTATGCGTAGAGATCTAATTATATTTTTTTTCTCAACTCCAGGCAATGCACAACTTGGAGTTTTACAGAAGTTCTGATTGAACTAAATTTAGCTATCGCGAGATTAAAAATTCATTGGTGCAGGTCACGTATTTACGGGGATAGCTGATTTTTTTTTAATCGTACTGAAGCAAGGATCAGAATTCAAATTTTTCATAACATCGTCCATCGAATAGGGTACATTTTTTGAACCGAATAGAAATCAGATACAAGCGATTTTATAAAGCCATGGTTGGCAAGAAGAACATTCGGCAGACTTTGAGCTAATCTCCAAAAGGTAGAAGGTGTGAGTGGGATGGGATACTGTTGTTTTACGAATAACAGTCAATTACATGTTGGTCGCTCAAATTCTATTTTCTAAACATTCCTTACCTATGAGGGTACAAGCAAGATAGAGAGAGCAAACTATCCAAGACATGGAATCTAAATTGAAATAGTTATTTGTGATATAAGTGCAAAAAGTAGGTGATTTTAAAAGGAGTGTGAATTTTGCAAAACGAGCCGAAGGCGTGTGTTGCAAATCACACGAGTCACACAATATTTTTTACAACAAAAATAAATAAATAAAACGTTAAATATTTATTTGATTTAGAGCAAAATAATAATGAATAATTTCACTATTTTTTCAACCAAAAAATCTTCGCACTTCCTTTAACTTCAGAAAAATTACTCAAAAAATGTTTTTCGTACCACATAATTAGTTTAATTATTTTACTTTGGAGAAAATAAAAAACTGAGAAAGTACTCGAGCCCTGCGAGAAAGTCAACTCCAAAATGCGCATACGCTCAACGATATTACTTCGCGATCGAAAATCCCTACTTTTTGTTCAGTTGAGGTACATTAGAAAACATATTTTTCAGTTGGGTGTTGCAAAAAATATTATATGCTCCAATGCAGAAAAGAAAAAATGAGTTTCATAAAAACCATTACAGAAACTTCTCAGAACAATATCCACTCTTTAAAGTGAAAATTTATGAATTCTGCACGTATTAACTAAAGAAAGAAGGAAAATGAGGTTTCCAAAAAAATCATATTTGATCCTGGCTGAAAAAGAGGATCTTACAGCATAAAATACAAATTTTACAGGGACGGAGATAAAATAATATTTTTTTGGGAGTAAATAATTAAAATACAATAGATTTTTATCAAATATTTCAGTTGTTATCAAAATAATACTGCATAAACCAATCAAAATCGTTAGGATAATTTTCCGCAAACTATTTAAATGGGGTAAAAGTAACTCCACCTGGCTAAAATAACCAACCATTCTGAACGGTTCAGTTGTTTTGGTTGTTACATGGAGGTTCAGAATGAACGCACTCCTGGTGTACCAGTACACTAACTACATCAACTTTTGAGACAACGAGGCTGTTGATGTAAATTTGAGTAAAACTACAAATTAGAGAGAATTACGGAATTACTTCCACGAATAACTGCACTACGGTGCTAGTCCAGCGGAGTTCCTATCATTTCCTTTAAACGATTATACGGAACATAAAACCATCAATACCACAACATCGTATGTGCGGAGTTGAGAATATTACACTCTGCAGAGTTCAGTGGATTTCACAAAACACCATTTGACACTAATTTACACTCCGTGTAGGACAATCATAAACAGATACAGTTTCTCAGCGACGTCACTGTTTAACAATTAAGATTAGTAACAACACCGATTAAATGAAAATCGTAATTCTAGTTGAAACTAAAGGCAAATTTCTAGAATACAGACTGTTTTTCAAACGGAAAACTACCCTGGAAAGATAATAGAGACTTCAGTATCTAGGAATCAAATGACAATGCCAATTTCCACAGCAAATTTTTTCTCGTATCTATAAAAACTCTTTTATTTTAGTTTTCGCATTTTGAAAATCAAAAACAGCCAATACTCGATGTTTAGTAATCAGGAAAAAAAAATAGTCAACCCTCAAATAAAGGGACAGTAAGTTTGTCATTTTAAATCATATAAAGGCAGGTTTATCCAGCCAATCTTTAAATCTCGTCACGACGTAAATGATCAGTATTCATTTTACATGTGTCACTCAAAGGAGAAAAGAACAAAAAGAATAATCCAAATTTTCTTACGACTCGGCGTCTCGACGCCGTTAAAATTAATGAGACACCGTTAAAATACGAAAAAGAAGGGCACAAATGGAATGAAATAAAAACTCATCTTTTGCTTCTCTCCGTTCATAATCGTATATTTCCTTGCCGTTCACATTATTTCAACAATATTAATGCTAAAAGAAAATCCAAGCAAAAAAAAGACTAAAAAAGCTAAGTGAAGTCGAAAACGTTTTTCGTGTGAATAGATTTTTTTTTGAAAATTTTTTCCATCATAATTATTTGAATCTTTTTTCAACACCCACTTTCCATCCTCTTGTACAGTATCCACCCCAAGTCGGAAATGTAACGCAGACATACCGTAAGCATTAGTAAGAACGTCAACCAGCCACATCTTATTGAAAATTTATTCGCCGCCATTGTCACTACATTTTCCCATTTTTGTTTCTTTTTTCTCATTCCATGAACGCATAAAAATACCAATGGGAAAGAATATAATATCATTTGAAGTCAATATTGTAAAAAGAAAATTTATATTCCAACAACACATCGTCTTTGTAACGTAACGATAAAAAAAAAAAGAGGGCGAAAAAGCGGGTGAAAACTCAAGGGAATGGTTGTAGTCGAATTGCTGAAGTTGAAAAACAAGAAATGAAGCAAAAGTTAAACAAGAAAATTATTTTTTCCGAGTCGTACAAATTGACTTTCATTTTTGCACAGAATACGTGAAGGGATACGGAAAATGGACTTTTTTTTTGGTATAGTTTTAAAAAAGTTATTTTGAAATAACTGATGCTTCGAGAAGATTTGAAGTTTTTTGAAGAAAAACAGAAACAGAGAAACTATTAACTTCAATTTTCAAAATGTGCAAAGCTTGGGTTACAATGCAATATTCATTACGGAATAAACAAAATATAAAACATGACAAATATAGAACGGAAAATGCGAGAAAAAAAATTACCATCATGACGATCATCAAGACTTGAGCAAGCACAGTGAGTTTGTTTGACGAAAGTATACAAAATAATTTTTGTATCTCCATAAATTGGTGCATTGGTGCCAATAAACCTATAGAATAACGAACTTTCAAGTATCACCCTCTTCTCCACTGACTCTCTTAATAAATTTAGTATATGAAACATGTGGGCCTCAAATCAATTTCTTGGGTGTACCTCCGTCTGTTGATTTGTAAAAAATGTTCAGGACAATTTTTTACGAAATAAGTTATCATCAATATTCAGACCAATACAACAAACAGCAATAAAATGACTGAATGATAATGAAAAATAAGTTTACGGCTTTTCATATTAGGTTCTAATAATAAAGTAATATAACTAACCAATGGAAAATTGGAATGAATTGAGGCAAAAAAAAAATTAATCAGAATTTTACCATTTTTGAAAATTCTCTCTCTCAACAGCAAATTTTATGCGGCGAATTTGTTTGTTATAGGTATTTCTTGCATGGAGAGCGATTGCATTTCCCGCCTGGACTCAATGGTATAATAGCGGCTTGCAATGCCCGAGACATGGGATCGAACCCTGACACGGGCAATTTTGCATTAGTTGTTTTTTTTTTTGTTTTTTTTTTGAGTTTTCAATGGTACGAGGGGAACAGATTACGGAGTCAATTATTACGTAGTGGTGGAAAATTTCAGGAAGACGAGGGGAGCAAGACCACAGTACTCCACTTTAGGGGCGATGCACAGACATGTACATTATATAACTAGACGGTCAACTTCGAAAAAAACGCTTCCATGTGTACTAGCTATTTTTGCCAGACGCTATTAGCATTTTTTTTTTTAAATACAAGATGTTATGGTATGGGCTTAAATTAATTTTTTCGGATTTATTCGGTATGAAATCGTATAGATAAAAAATTTAAAGGGGAATATTTTCAACATCTATAAAACTTTCCATACAATTGATGGTTTAGTAAATAAATCCCCCCAAAAAATTTTCCATTTCTTGTAACAACATGCCAATAGCAATAGGCCTAAGTCGAGAACCATTTTGGACTCATTTTTAATACACGCGTTATATAGGAAGTTGGCCTTACAGGTTACATTGCATCCAAGAATGGATAAAATCACAAAATCATGAATTACGGATAAGATTAAAAATTTGATTCCAATGGCGGTTCACGGATCTCCAGTTCTGTAACGCTAACACGTGACCATAATTACAGATATATTTGCTTATGTGCATATTTGAGTTAAACTCGAAATTATTTTTTTCTTCACAATCATACCAAATATCGATGCGGTAAATTGATAATTCCATAGGGTGCTCACTTAGCACTTATTTTCATTTCCTGTTTTTTGTTGAAAGCACCATACCAGCAATACTGAGCGCTGCATGCATAGACAAATAAATATACTTGGCTGCATGTCTTTACAGAAATATGAAACAGATGTAAACAACATACATATTGGTATGAAAACAACATATATATTTGTATTACTTCCTTCCATTTTATCAATTTTGATGGCCTAGTGGTTACGTATTGGATGAATAATTGCGAGATGCAGATTTGAATCGCGACAAGTCCAGAAATTAAAAAAAATAAATAGATACAATAGCGCCAGAATCCTTATTGTGATGGTGTTTGTCCCTATCCTCTGATAAAACGGGTATCGTTAAAATGGTCTAAGTTTCCCATTTACATACGAAGTATATAGACCTTTGACTATGTTGTACTGAACCAGTAAAGAAAGATAATTATTGGTTAGACATTCTGGTGCTAAATAGGCAACCGCAGCATACCTTTTGACATACTTTGCACTACGTTTATGTACGCTATCCTAGTGAATTTAAGAGATGTCTTTATCAGATGTATTCTAAATTGGTGAACTCGAGCAAAACGTCGAAAATACGCAGAAGGTACTCCAGGATTGCCTACTTTTTAACTGGCATGTCTTGATATTAAAAAGTACATAGGTCTCATGAAGCTTTGCTGGTTCAGTACTATCTAGTCACAGATATAGTTTAAGGTACCTAATTATTTATCTACGGATAATTCCGACACATTTATGTAGATTAGCGTAAATTATTATGAGTGCTCTCTAGTTGTATACATATATGCATATATAATCATATGTCTAAGGTCGTACGTGAAATCTGCAGAACGATGCCATGTATCGAAAAAATTTCATATCGATACACATCATATCAAAAACATTTCATATAAGTAGCAGATATTTTTGCAAGGCTTAACAAGCAAAAAAAAAAGTCTTCAGTCACTGAACATTCGAAATAAAGGCATTTGAGCCGAAATGGCTAATATTGAACGGTATTTTTAATAATTTATAATAATATAAAATTCATGTCGATATGTATCGATATCAAGACCTCATATCGATTTATATAAATATTGCGGCATCACTGGAAATCTGATAAAAAAACTCTTGTACAAAATTAAGCGTTGGACATTCTTTTTCTAAGCTATTTTACAACAAAATTAATACGGAACGTGATACATCGGAAAAACCGATTCGAGTCACATTTTAGCGAAGGTGGCCAACAACGTGGATGGTAAGATGATCAGTATATTATTTTTGGAGGTTCAACTCCATCCATTCGATCCATTTTTGAAGAAAAATTTTAGAGAAATTTTGTTGAATAAAATTTTTGAAAAGACGTCAGTAATTGAAAGTTTGAAGCCCGTAAATTCTGTAAACCCTTAAAAGTACTCACCCCGAAATAGGCGAGTACCTAATATTGTTTAGCCGATTGCTCACAATCATAATAAAAAAAAATATTTTCTCTCAAATATAAGGTATAAGGTATTTATGTTTTTTCAAGACACTGGAATTTTTTTCGTTTTTTTTGTTTCAGCACAAAACAAGTAAGACTTTTGATCATTGGCAATGAAGCAAAACAACATATTTTAAACCACCTTACTTTCTCACGTAGGAAAACAGAAAGAAATATTGGGCCATAGAAAATTAACTGATCTTCATTGAAATTTTTTACTTTCATTCCCATTATCGGCTGCCACTTACGCGTTTTCTGGAGCAAAACTTTTTCAGTCATTTTTTTTCAACTCAGTCAAAAAACTATTATAAAGGATTAGGATTAACGGAAGATAAGACCTTAAGTGTCGCTGGCAAAACACATTTCCAGGTTTTTTTTTCCGTTTCGAAGTAACTTAACCATTCAGCATTATTTCCTTTTTTTTGTCTCTCTCCTTTTTCCAGTTAATTCACTTTTCATGGTTTCCCATCGTCATTATTCAACACCCTTTCAAAGCTCGTTTTTGCCATCCACTTTTCTTTTCCTTTCTCATTTCTTTTTTTTCTTATTTTCCATCTACTTTCACATAACGTCCCCCTCAGCTCCACACTGACTCTTCAGAAACACGCTTTGTAAGCGCCCAATCTTCAAAAGATACTCCAAAAATGTTTACGTGGCGCCCGAGTTGTTTTCTACTTTGCATATGTCAACCTATCTAACTACTCGCATAACTTTCTGTAAAACTTTCTCGTTCGCTTTTTTTCTCTCTCATTCCCCCTTTTAAAGTTTATTACGCCTTTTCACGAATATTTTTAGTAAAAAAATAGAAGGAGAAAACATTAATTTTTTTAAATATTGTGCCATAGACAGGGACAGATTAAAAACATTGCCACAAAAAATTATACGGTAATTTTATTTTATTTTATTTCGAGAAAAAAAAATAAGGATGCTTTACAAATATTTAGATGAGGCGAAAAGTCCATTCAAAATTCCAAGAAGAGAACTAATTCCCTAGCATAGTAAGGGATCAATTAACTATTTAACGGATCAACAAATTTTCACAACTGAAAACAATTTCGATGAGAGAATTGTGAAAATCCGTAAAACTTTTTTCCATTCTGAATAAACTTAATATGAAGGTAAAATTAACAAATTTTATTTCAATGATACAAAAAAGTTAGCAAAAAAATGAAAATTTTTAACAGCACTAACTCTTCAGAAAAAGCCCTGTACTACTTCATACGACGAACAAGACTTACACTTGCCCAATAAGACCAGGACTTCTAAAATCCTGCCCCCAGTGCAATTTCATTAATTAGCACTGTCTGATACAAGAGGCGGATTACGGCCCTGCTCATTAATAAAATATATTTATTGAGATCATTAGTTGTCTCTAATACCACGTAAAACGAGAATTTATCAATTCTCCGGCTTTAAAATTCACATTATAATTCGCTTTGAGAGTAAAAAAAACATAAAACAAACAAGAGCAAAAAAACAAGCGTAATAAATAGATTTTCTAAAGAAAATCTTAAAAATTCTGACGATATAACATGGGATTATATGTTTTCATCAATTAAAAAGGACTCTATTCTGCATCAGCAGGAGGCAATTTTTTTCACTGAAGGCTCATTAGACCCAATTTTCTAGGCCGATTATGATATCAGAAAATTCAAAAAAACATAACTATTTTACAATTTTACATGATTATTTACGCCTTACTGCCAGTTGGAATATGCAGGAATACGAATTTGGTGAAAATGTGAAATGCCAAAATCAAAATAAATTAATATTTGGCAACGTTGTTTTAAGGCGCAGGGATCATCTTTCGTTGGACGGACTGTAGTGGTTCATTTCCTTTTTAAAAGGATAAAAGAAAATTGAAAGTTCTGTGGAAATTTTTACGCATATGTTTTTTAACACAATTCTCTGCAGTTTCCTCTACCATCGCACAGAAGATACACTACGAGCATGAATGCCTGAATTTCAACCTTGAACTTAACAATGAGCAATTAAAAATACAGAATCACAGAGAAGATGATGATGCAGCAGATGTTCTTGTGTATTTTTCATGTTTAAATTTATTCCCCAACAAGGCCATCTTTTGCCATCAAAAGCCTGATTTTTCAATATTCATCTCATTAATAAGTAAATTCAATAAGAAATTCAAGAAAAGGTCAAACTAGAATTTGGTGCACCGGTAACTTTAAAAAAACTTTTTTAAACAGCCATTGGCAATCAAAAAAGAATCAAATGAAAAAAAAACAATAACGAGATTTCAAATCGGTACCTAATAATTATAAGAGCATGATGTATATCAGCACAGAAACGGCGCGAGGTTATGCGAAGACCGGTGCAAAAAGAGGTTTTACAAACCCCCTACCGCAACAATGATCACAACTGTATTCATGACTCCTCTCTTCAGTAGATTTTCAAGAGAAAAATAAATTGCTATTATAATAGCCCTTATGGACCTCTGATGGAATTTTTAATTAAAACCAACACCGTTTTTTTGACAGTGCAAAATAAACTCAAAATAGCATGTTTTTGTTCTGAAAAACCTACTAAAACCTGCTAATGACATGATATTAAAAAAACACATTCAAGTACCAACAAAATCATGCATAATTACACATATTATGTGATACGCAGCATCAACGGAACTTGCGTAACTTATTTAAATTCTTGTTACCATGATAACGGCTGAATTTTTTTCGTTCAGGACTAAAATTCTGTATCGTATGTAACTTACAGGGCTAATGGCTACATTCTATAATCAAGATAACTCATACGGAATCCCGGTTGACGTAACAGATGTTGTAATGTTTTTTCAATAAGACTAAAATGTGCAGATGAACCATATACCTATTGATTTTGATTTTGATTGGTTTATTTTTTCCCAAATGAATAGCAATTTAATGAGATTTTCGATTTTATGTTATTAGTTTTAGGTTTGTTAGTCCTTACTTGACTTCTCTTCAATTTGAGTAACCTTTTTCAATGAATATAAGCTAAATACTTTTTTATCCTGAAATGATGGCACCGGTTCAACACCTACGAAGCTATTCCACTCACACTTAGGTAGTCATTCACGATCTTCTGTAAACTTTGAACACGAAGCATCGTCACGCAAGAGTATAGAATAGCCCACCTAGGTGTAAATCCGTGGTGTACAATTAAGGACAAAGAAAAAAATTTATGAAAAACAATCAAGCCAATATGGTCCCAATCTGACAACTAGGGAATATATTCACTTGACCTCATCGAAGTCTATGAACAATTCGAAACTTTAGTCAGATTTCCGTCCACCATGATTGATATTTGGCATTTATGTAACTGGATACAGACTCCATGTGTGATAAGTGATGAGATAGAACATCCTTGTGATTTAGTTAATTAAAGCATTAGTTAACGAGTTATTTTTGACTGTCCCATCAATAACACTGTTTTTATCTTCTGATCTAGCCAGGAGAAAATTGCAAATTTTTTCTATCTGATATTTTGTTTTTACAATAAATAGGAATGATGAGGGGGTGCTCTGTTCCTTAACTCCAAAAAAAGCCTAACGTAGAAAAATAGTGTGCGTTTCAAACTGGAGATTGTTCATTTTTTTTTATGAACTCCAAAATTCAAAAAAATTTTGAAAGAGGATTATCCACTAATTGAATAAATGACCAAATGATTCGAAAGACTGTTTTTATAGAAAAGTACAATAGATTGTTAATGTCTCTCACGAAGAGGATAAAAATTCTGGCATAGGCTGAACTGGAGAAATGAGTGTTTAAAGTCAGGTGAAGATCTTGAAATTCTAGCACAGCGTGCTTCACTAGAAAAGTAGATTTTCGATAAAATTCAAGAGAAAATCTTGAAATCCAGAACAGTAAGCCTTTTACGAATTTCAAAATTCTAGTATAGTATGGTCTACTTGAAGAGAGATCTTTTTCCTAATTTTATTGCAGAGCTTACTACCCTAGAACTTCGAAGTTCCTAAAGGGCTTGCTGTGCTGGGATTTTCCTTTTGAATACTTCGCTTTTGGTAATGGACGAAGTCCAGTATGTCACACATAGGGGAAGCTTGCGTTTTATAAAAGGCTAATTTTTAGGAAATGAAACTCCATAACTTTGTAATCAAAAGAATAAAAAGTTTAAAATACGTCAGTAAAAGATTTGATGATCAGGCATTTGAAAATTTCACAAAAATTAATGTTGTGTTTGGTAATTAGCAGGAAGTTTGTTTTAAAAAACTGTTTTTCAGAGAAAAATAACGCCGGTCACGAGGACCCTTTATGCGCGAGGTTCTGTGCATGGGCACCTGCAGCACACCCCTCGTGCCGCAATTGTTTCGGCATTAAACTGAATTATGCATTTCAAACAATGAAAATCTTGTAACCACGACTGACACTGAAACCAAGAATTGAACTTGGCTGTGCAAGACCAAAAACTCTACTATCGAAAATTTTCTCTAATTTTGAACCTTTTTCGATAAACTTCGGCTAACTAAGCGGAGATACGAATAAATCAAAAATAAGATTGCTCCCAAACTTTAGCGAGAAGAAACGATAAACAATTCTCATTTTCGTAAGGAATAAAATACCGGTCGCGTTCGTTCACCAAACTTCGTTTTATCACAGAAATTGACCACCGTTAATTGTTCTCAAATGTTCAAAAACTATTTGTACCACCCGAGGAACGATTTTCTCGAGTCAGTCTGGTCTCGAAACAGGATACACCGGCTTAGCCACACCAATTATCGTCTACTTCTTGAATTCGTAAAGAGTCGTATTTGTACGTCGCTTCAATGGCACATGGTGCACTTTTCGATCAGAATTGGGTAAAATTCATACTTTCTCATTCGCAATAATTTAGGTACACCACACCGCTTTCTCCAAAGTCTAAACGTGGTCACTATTTCGAACATTATCGTACGAAAAACGTCTACATGAACGCTAGATTCATTATCATCATCATCATCATCATCATCATCATCATCATCATCATCGTCATCATCATTACCAGTTTTCAAAACGATACACACACAAAAACATAGACTGATAGGCTGCACAGTGCATAGGTATGAAAGTTAATGACTTGACAAAAAAAAAATATCAAATTAGCGAAGAGGTTCGACGAAAAAAAAAGGGGGCGAGAGAAAAATTAACAAAAACCTGTTTGTATAAGTAGACTTTAATTTCAGGATCAACAACAACAACAATAATCGTGCTTACTGCCCCCTCTACGATCGCCACACCGTAACATGCAGATTCTTCATGACAATGGACAAATTTGGAGAGAGCAAAAAAGACAGAAAGAGAAAGACAAAAAAAAGAAAGAAACTCACCTTATAACCTCCACACTGTTTGCAAGTGGATACAGTATTTCGACGATGGTAAGTTGGTAACGATGTATTGTCACGAAAGTAAGTCATATTTTCCAACGAACAGCACTGACAAAAGCACTTTATAGTCAAATTTCAATACAAAAAAAAGCACACGTTGAAGAAACGATTGTTGAATGGTTGAGAGCAGAAAAGGCTGAGGAATGGGACAGTGGGTTAACAAGTTCAACACGCAAAGACCGAATGATGAAGGCATTACACGTGGCAACGGCAGCTAAATGACCGAACCTAAACAATACATGCGATTCAGAAGAGTAAGAAGTTTACAGAAAATTCGGACATTTGGATTGCAAAAGTATCCTCAAGTTTTTTTGCCATTTTTACATCACCCACTCGAGGAGCCAACAGATATGACTTTAATCACACAGAACTTTAAAATAAAAGCACACAATATGTGAACGATATTCACGCCATTCAAATCATTAGCATTTAATTAAGTTACTCATTCAAACTCGAAATTTCAGACAAAAAAATCAAAACATAAGTTAGTTTTAAGAAAAATTGCTGAAAATATTGAGTTTCATTAGTTTTTAACGGAAATTTCATACAAAATTTATTTGAAAATAGCCGGACCGTCAAAGAATGGCGTAAATAATTCGAGTTAGATCAATTAATAATTTTCGCTCTTACTTCTTACGGCGAATAAGCCTTATTCATACTCTATAAAAATAATACAGGCGTTTGAATAAAGAAGAGCTGTAACTTCTCTACAGGCAAAATCAAAAGCATATTATTATGAAATACAAAAATGACCGTCTCTCTTGTTAAATGTAAAATTTACTAATGACATTACAGTAAGTTACGAGATGAATAAATTCTCAAACATACACAGAAATGCAATACGTGTCGCTGGGAAGACAACTGCCACCACTTCTGCATCAAACACACATAAAAAAGGGAACGAATTAATGCATTTTTGGCAGAAACCGGAAAAATTAAGGAGTGTAAAAATAATTTCTCGTGCATTCTCGAAATGAAACATGTTTTGAAGTTGGAGTAAATTTTTGTAACTAGTTTTCGTCAGAACAGTGTCACTATTTAAAACGGAAGTCACTGTACTGATATTTAATTATCTGACTTTCATTTTTCATGTTGCTTTGAAAAATAAGCGCAACGTCTGATTTTTTTCAACCAAAATAACGAAAGGCTAATGACATAGATACCTCTTCTTACTAGAGCGAATGTTATAATATAAAACCAAAAATAATGACTGAATCACTAAGAATCATTCATTTTAGGTTTTTCTTTTAATAATAATATTTTAAAAGCAATTTAATTTGCCAAAAATCATCAAATTAAACAATTTAAGGCTTCGAACAAAGCAAAAATTTGGAAGAATAGTAACTCTTAATACAATCTGCTGATTTCTAAAGCGTTACAGTCAATTTGAAGGATTATTAACTCATCGGTTTTTTTCAAAAATGGCAAAAATACACATGAGTCTTTCATCTTGCATCCAACTTCTCAGATAACAATCGACGGATAACGCGCACCCAGCAAAGACGGCCAGAATAAACACAAACTACGACGAGAAATGACAATGCATCTCCAGTCGTGGCCCAATGCTCAAGAAAAATAAAATTAGTAAAATAAATTTTAAAAAAAGAAAAAAGTAAGCACAAACGTCAATATGGCTAAAGTACGCATTACTTCGAAGGAAGATTAACCTTTTAGCTTTAGCGATACATTCGGACACTCATATGAAGCACGACACACAATGATCGCTATATTGTACGTAAATGGTCACCAAATAAATAGACGATCGGGCATAAGAGTGAAAAACTACAGACGAAATCATCCGACAGACACGAGCGCACATGCACACACGTACGAATAATTTGCACGCTGCAAACCGAATAAAAGAACGAGCAATAACGGGCACCCAGGACCCGACGGCACTCACGTTGGCAATTCACGCGCGTGGAAACACAAGCAACAATTTGTCGACGGCGGCCACCAATAGGGCTGAACACAGTTACACACCACGAAGAGTGAAGGAGTACACACACACACACACACACACACACACACACACACACACACCCCCAACATAAGAGTTCCTGCACAAGACAGGGAGGTGAGGGGGACGAAGAAAAGTAAGGGCAATGGGAAAGGGGGAAAGTTGACGTGGATGCACTGATATTTCGAGAATTTAGTTGCAATCGACACGCAATCAATTACAAAATAATAGAATAATAATGAAGATAAATTAATACATAGACACTTCCACAGACGCTTGGTATACGCAGAGTTGGGTGTTTTTCACCCATTAGCAGAGATTGACGAAGAAGCAGCGACCGACGCCGCCACCAGCGGCGAGCCCAAAACGAAACGTTCGGCAAATTAGTTTTGCACGTAAAAGTGGTGAAATGGATATTACCTATTTTAAATCGTTAATTAATAGGCTATATGTTTATTCTTTGAAAAATTATCGTACTAATTTGGGTACGGCGCTCGCGTCGAATGACCCGCAAAATGAACAACCTTTTCGTAAGTGCCAAATACGTGTTGAGTGAGTTGATGGCGAAGATAAAAGGAGAAAAAAATACAGTGACTAGCACCCAAACCAAAGCCTTTTCTACTCGGTGCGCCGGAACTACGCTACGATGCGAAAAAATCTTAGAATAAGTAGCCTACACAAACACACACTAGTGCCAGCATTTTGGTCCAGACAATTTGGTTTACGAAAACGGATGTTTATTCGGCAGAATTTTCATCTCTATAAGGCCCGGTTGTACCTACCAACTTTTAACTGCGAGATAAACTAGGTTTAATTGATAAGACGCATGTTAAAATAAACACTACTCATCGAGGGTTCAACTATTTAGTACAACCAGAAATAAATGGGTGAAGATAAATCTCCGAAATTGCATTACAAAGAAAATTCTCATCCTCGTCGCTTTCATTACCGCGATAAAAGCGGACAATGAGCCCTCAAATTGGTTCTTCTTTCGACTAAAGTCTTATTGTTAGTCTATATTCATTTTATGATAACAGTAACTGAGTAAGTGCAGATATAAAATAGATTTTTTTGAATCCATCAGAAGAGATAAGCTAACACTTACGTTACCCTAAAACCTTTTTTCTCAAATATGCGTCAAGTTTCCTGAAAAGCTCCTCAAACATTAACAGTACATAGTTTACCGTAAGACAAATTAAAAATGTTTCACAAACATGTGTCTAGTTCTTAATAGTTTTAAGGAGCGATACTAAAAGCATGGAATTAAGAAATTTACATTAAAATTTTTACTGGCACACAGCACCGAGCTCTCTTCCTATAAGCATATAACTATATTTTTTGGATATAATGAATTAAGTTGATGAATAATTTAATCGACCATTAAGAGAAACATATCTTCTCTTGAAGGAAGATTACGTAGATATCAGTCTCCAAAAGGGATAGTAAAATTCATGCAAATGAATATTATCATTTGGATTAGACCTTGAAGAAAAGACATTTGAAATTATTTTAATGATCAATTTGAATGAACTAGTGAATGATATTAATCCGAATTGATGTTCAACTTACCTACTATTACAACCATAAATAGAACATATACTGGAAAATTTTAATTTTTTCTTGCAATGTGGTTGACAATTATAATTTGTGCTCGTCCATAATTACTAAAATTACTAAAATTACAAAAAAAAAAACAAAAAAAAAAAACAGAAACATTTACAAAAAATTAGACTAAAACTGTTTGAAGACCATATTATTCACATCAATACAGGAAAAAATTTTATCATGATCATGTTTTCATCCTACTTCTAAAATATGCCACCAGATGGCGACTACTTAGTGTTAAAACGCCAATACATCAAAATTTTTCAACTCACTTGGTCACATAATAGTGAATTATTGTTTTTGCTTTTCTCCTTTGCCTACAAACTGCGTGTGACGTCATGGAGTTCTTAAAGTGAATAGAGTACAGCCAAAAAAATTTTCCTCTTTATAAACGGGCAAGGATAAACCTACAAAATATCATACATGCTAAAAATATCATCCCCCATCACACTAACCATCGAAGCGAATAGGGAATTTATGTCCATAAATCAGCTTTCGAAAATTTCGCAAATGCGTGGGGATGAACCACCAAAATAACATATTGAAAGTCACCAATTTATGAAACACATTTTCCACATTTAGCAAAGTGGAAACTAGGGCGAGGGAACTCTTTTCGGATGGGATTTTTCATGGGCTATCTCCATCCGTTTACGAAGCAATTGAAATTTTGCCAAATTAGAAGTACAAAGTACCTGGACATAATTTATTATTCATGACATTTGATGGAATGAAGGGAAAAACATTTGCTTATTTTTGAGACACTTTAGCGATAGTATTTTTAACTTACGCAGGGATGGCTGTAATGCTTATTTAGAATACGAAAAAAAGGAAGAAGAAAATAGCCTAATCACATAATTCGACATTTTGTGGATTATCGAATGACGTAAGTACATTTGAATCTTTACACTGAATCCCGAGAGGAAGGTAATAAAATATGAAAATATTTGGAAGAGAGCTCAAGAATGTGCACTAAAATTAATATCATGAAAATTGACAGTTTTTCAGAGAAAAATTATTAATTTGCTAAAAACATTTACGAATTAGATTTACAAAGTACCTATGGGTTTTCAAGGCAAGTATTTTCTAGAAACAAGCGATCTAACGAATGTCTTAAAAACTTCTATTTGTTTTAAATTTATTTTTCTTTACAAATCTCTCAACTACAAATTGGAAACTTTTCGAGACAAAAACCTAAAGAGTACAATGTGTGAGTAATAAGCTGAGTTGACCTTTGATCATTTTGTCAACGTACTAGTCAATTGTACGCAGCCAGAAAACTCAAAGGTGCAATTAGGTCTTCGGATACAAAAATCCATTTTCTACGCAATACTTTCGTTTTTCATTCATATAGTATTAATTCTATCCATTACACTCAAAATTCAATGAATTAATATCAGAATGGGCGAATACTTGTCAAAACTAAAGACTAGCATTAAAGAACAAAAGAGAAAATACCTGACACGATGAAAAAATTGATTTTTCAAACCTGTGAACATGTTCAATTGAAATGAAATTTATGATTGAAAATTTAAGTGATTTAAGATTTGGTGTGATGTAAATTATTACTTTCACTTCATCTGAAAATTATTTCATCACTGACTTCGACAAATTTTGACACATTCGGATGAAGTCATGTTCTAAATGAAAAATATATGAGAAATCAGCTTCTGCTGAAATCAAAATAATTCGTTATTATCGTAAATTTGGTTTTAAATAAAATGGAAACGGAAAATGTTTTTAATTTGAGATGTTAATAATACGAAAAATAAGTCGTCTTAAAAATGGTACAGACTACATCGCATAATACGCCAAAATTTATGTGATCAACTTAAAATATCTCCATTTTAAGACACCAGCAAGAGATCAAAAACCGGTCAAATGAAAAAACTAATATGGAATTTAAGTTCAACGCTTTGGAAACCGAACCTACCCACATTAACAGAAATACATGTTGTACAAAGAAGAAAATAGAAGGAGAAGGTCAATTATTATGCATATTTGAAAACAAATTTTGAATAAATAATGTTGGGCCTCACTCTAACCATTATTAATGTTCTGCATCTAATGAGAACCACGCGAATTTCATTAAGGAAAATAAAACGTATGAATTTATTTACGAAACATAGGTAATTCCTAATCGCAAAATACGAAGAAAAAAATTTTTCATCGTTAAAAACCAACATCAAAATACAATGATGACACATGCAGTAAAATTAATCCAGAAATAGGCTCAGAATCTATCAGACATTAACTCTATTCATTATGGCAAAAAAACACGGCAACAAGTTCCGAGTTTTCGACTAGTTCTGAATGAAATCGAAACTCAGTTCAACTGAAGGTTTTAGAACAGGCTTTTCCGAGAGATATTTTCTGATTGTTTTTTCATAGAACATAAAACTATTTTTTTTCTTAAAAAAAAGTATATGCCTATACATATACACTTGCATGTGGAGGAAATATTTTAGGCATATTAATAGTCAAATGGTATAAAAATATTACATTTTTGTTTACCTTTTCTCACATTCCTGCAATGGCTGTATGGTAGAGATGCTGCTGCACGAATCAGTAGAGCCAGGTTCGAATCCCACCAAGTGTGAAGTTTTATAAATTTCTTTTTCCCCAAAAATGGTTTATTAGATTCTCTTTTTTTTCCTTTTCAAATGTTTTTCAAAATAATTATCCAAGATTAGACACGTTTTTCATCAAAATGAGTACAGATTCTAGGTTCATTTATTACACAGGTGGTGGGGTCTTTCGGGCAGATGTGGAGGGGCCGGTCCATGGTATGCCACTTTAGGGGGGACAAAGACGGGGGAATGAAGCGAGTGGGGAAAAGCCCCACCCTCTGGAGTTTACTCTGCCGTTGCCGATATACAAAGCATGCCTTGGCCAAGGCCCTTCGCATCGTCCGAAAGATCCCTTCCGTCGGTACTGTGTTGACATCTACTATACTCACTAACACATATAAGAAACAGTAAAAAAAATTTTGCCCAAAATATTTCCTCCACATGCAAGTGTATATTTACAGACACGTTTAAAATATAGGCTTCATCATGCTCTACGTTTAATTTCGAGGTTAGTCTATTTAATTTTCAAAATCAAATCTTCTACCATCATTATCATACAGAACATGATTATGATAAAGAATACTTATTTAATCATTAGAAGCGAGACAACAAAAGAAGAACTTCGTAGATTTAAATACCATTATTCCTCACAGGTAGACTTCAAGCGGATTTATCTGCGAAGAATGCAACGAACGAATGCATAAAAATGCATTTGTGCACCGTCTATATTAGGCAATGATTTCCCAATCACTCAGAGCACAGCATGAAAATTCTATAGATAGCATGACCAGAGACTGACAGTCAAAGGGTAAGAATGTGACTATAAATCCTAACGTAGAATCTTTCATCAAGGTATTAAGAAAAATACGAAAAGAACTTCGAGATATGCCAAAGAACAATCACGAGTGTATCATTTCACGAAGAAGCAAACTTATAGTATACAGTAATCATTACATCATTCAGCCAGGAATAATTAACAGCAAACAATACCACCTTCACAATCAAAATCAATGGCAATTTAATGTTTCAAAAGGTGTTCAATCTATTTAGCTTCTATTTTAGAAATAATAATATCTGTTGGTATTGAAGGAACAAAGCAGTTAATAGAATGTTTTAATTCAACAATATAACGACAAACTTTAAGTAAACTTTGTTTCGCAAAAATTTTATATCGAACGACGTAGAAATTATTATTCATTATTCTAATATAAACGGAAGAAATGAAGCGGAATAATCATTTCTCCCCGAAACTTTCACCGAAAATAACCAAAATGTAGATTTAAGTATATACCAGGCATTGTGGAAACAAGTTTATCAAAAATGTGGAGATAGTTTGCATTAATTTTCAATATCGTACAATGACCGCTCCAAAATAAACCAACTTGAACGCAATATTAACTTAAGAAAATTCTATTTTAAAAAATTATGTAAATTTCAGAATAAAATTAAACATTTAAAAAAAAAAACTAATTTATACGCCCTGTATTCGCCATACATAGATTTGTTTAAAAAAATTAAAATTAAAATAGAGGTATGTTACTGGGAAGAAAAATAAATACGAGGCTTAATTTGCGTATAATTTAATGCATTTATGACATTAATGTGGAATGTGAACGCTGCCAACTTCAATTAAAATTTTTCGTTCACTAATATAACGGAAACCGTGTCAAAATATTCCTTTGAGTGACAAATAAACGACGTGATGGCAAAAATTTCAAACATACCGTACAGTCTCAAAAACAATATTAGCACAAAAAATTTTCTAGGGTGCATCTGCGAAGATTAATGAGGGCAGTTCAATTAGGGAAGGGGTTTTGAATACAACAACGTTATCATTTCTTACCAACCCAGTTCCTCAAATGATTAGCTGATTGAGGAGAAATCGAAAAATCGAGGTATTTGGAAATCGAGTGCCTTTTTTTCTAACTCATAAAAAACTTCTGATTGTGAACAAGATCGTTTCAATATGAATAAAGGTCATTTTTCAAAATAGATTCGACTGAAATACATAAGTAAATATTCTAGTAACAACAACGAAGAAGTAAGCCATATTTATTCCTATTTTTCACGCTTCAACTCATTAATTGACGAAGTTCAAAGAATACTCGATTATCACCTTTCCTTCTCACCTACGTGGAAAATGTTGGAATACAAATTCATAGTAGACAGTGGCGTCTCAAGCGAATGAGACCAACAAAATGTAGCAGCGAGGTTCGTCAAAATAAGATAGGTATACTGTGGCGACTTCCTACCAGTGGTGACAAGTGTGCTTGCGCACTTCCTGGTAAGTTGTGTGGCCTGTCCCTACATTATGTAGGGTAAAAACTATTTTGGTATACACGGATTGGTAGTTCACCACTACCAATCTAATTTTCATACTGAGCTTGGCTCAAACACACAAGGTCAATTGGTAGTTGTACGCATGCGCTTACCGCAGTGTCCTACAATTTAACATTATTAAATACATAGACTTAAAACCACCAGTAGAATGGAATATAACTGAGAAAGAAATAGAAGTCAGGCGAGGTCCACTTCGAGAATAAAAAAACATAAAGGGAGGAAAAACCATACCAAAATGAAAAATATAATAATGCATCTTTTGGCAAATGTCAAGAAGTGTATCATTTTTTAAGTAGGTTTTATTTAGAAAATTTACTTACTTACACTTGGTGCGGTACTAACCACTTGGGTTGGAGGTGGGTACGTTTTTCAATTCATGACCTCAGGAAAATTTTAGCACCAATAACTGAAATTCATATATATATATATATATATAGATGGATAGATAGATAGAATAAGTCAATTTCTTGTTCCCGTAGTACAGGTCGTAATTTTATCGATAATCAAGAAATTTTGTACAAACATTTTTATTACGCCAAGGATCAGATCTATTGATTTTGGTGCGGATCAGCCTGATGGTACTTCTTATCACCATTTTTGTTTTTATTTTGGCTACAAAATGCTCAATTTTTCACCAACAGCCACAAAATTTGGAATAAATATTTATTTCAATTTATTGTAGCGCACTACTAATTTTGGAGCGAATCAGCTGGACGGTACTTCTGGTACCACTATTTTTGTTTTCATATTGGCCATAAAATGCGGAATATAGGAACTATATGTACGAAATTTGAAACAAATATTTATTATTATTTATTGCAGCATGCTACCAATACTTCCGGTAAAGCTTTATTTTTCCTCTATTTTTTTCTAAGTTGCAAGAATTATTCTTTTTACAAAAATTAACCACATGTTCATTTTTTTTTAATTTTTTATTTCGTAACTTTATTATATTTCTTTGGTTTTATTTGAAATTATATGATTATTTACTTTTATCATCATAATTAATTTCTCATTTCAAGAAATAATGCTTTTAAATTTCACATTGTCTAATATTTTGTCAGCAACTAAAAAATTTCATACAATCATAACATACCATTAACGCATATAAACTTAAGACAATTAATGTGATCATCAAAATTCATATAGTTCTTTTTCTCGAAAACCTACCTTTTCTAGCCAGGCTGGCTGCGCTAGAGTTTTTATTATTACGGTATCTAATTATGTATTGGAGTTTGGTCATAAAAAAGCTAAATTATATGCTTTCAAAATTTTACAAAATTTTACAGCAGGGTCAACCTGAAATATTAGGAGACATCTTCACTGAGTTTTTTCGATCCCATTCAACATTTTGAGCACTAAAAGAAAAGCAGTCTGTGAGGCTTTGATATAGTAATGTTGGAGATTCATTATTCAATCATTCAATATAACGTAATACCAAATGAATTCATCATAGATGAAATTAAGTATAAAAAATCAAGAATAGCGAAAACTTTCAATTTTTCAATGATTTTATTCACTAGAGATGTATATTTTCTTTGTAATACATGAACCTATTCTCATCAAAGTTTGTAGATACCACAGATGAAATTACACCAATGGTTCCCAACCTAGAGGTGCATCAAATGCAAACGAACTGATGGAAACTGAGGCATTTTAATGTCAGAAGGGAATCAGAGGGGTAATGAAGGACTAGGGGGACGCCAACCAATAAAGGCTGGGAACTACTAATCCACACCAACGATGAAGAAAGAAATTCATGAATACGTAGAAAAATTATTGCGGTACTATCAGACATAAAAAGTTTAATAGACTAAATTCTCAATTAAAACCCTCAGAACGTCAAATAATCTAAAATTTACACGAAAACATTCTCAGAGGAGCCCATGACTCTTTAGGCATAACTTTTTTATGCCACTGCACCAATAAATAATGTCGTTTACTCGTTATTTAAGTCAGAAAACTTTAATAAAGTTAGGAGCACGATTACTAATGAATCGACTGGACAATTTGTTTTTCGATGGGAAAATATTTCGAATTCGAGAGAATATTTTTTTAAATGAAAATAAAAAACGACGCATTTGTGGAATTTTTCCTTAAAAAAATTTTTTTTTTAACATTAACCGAATATGATGCAGCTAAAATTCACAACACTTTTGGACCTCAATGATCGTCACCCAGCGTTCACGAGTTCCATTTTTCGATACATTCAAATGGAAATATCACACACTAAAATCCTGCCCACATTTTTCACACACGTAAAAAGTTTCCAGCTGTATGGGTAAAATTCACAACTCTACCGAATAATTTATTTTATTAAACTTTTATTTTTTTCAATAACGCTCATAATAAATTATAATTATCCACAAGAATAAATTACGTTAATTTATTCTTTTTTTTTCCACATCGAATTATGTTTCGGACTTATTCTGAAGAAGAAAAATAAGAAGCAAATTGCACTGAAGGAATGATCGATAAATGAGGACAGGAGACTGTTGAAAATGAATTAATTTTTTAAAATACACCGTATTTTTGTAAAGTAATACGGAATTGATAAGCATTCTCATCTCACATAACCCACTTTAGAATCAAAATTGAGGCAAATAATATTCATAACGAACTGAAATAATACTCTGATGATTACAAACGTATGCAACACAAAAGAATTATTTTCTCTTTTTTTTATACGCTTTTATTCTACTCACTCAATTGGTTGAAGTACACCGGATGACCAACTTCAGCGCTGCTTTCACGTGATGCGACACACGCACACATACACCTATATCTGTTTTTATCAGTTGTTTTTTCAATTTTTGTTTGTTTCTGTCTCAGAAAAAAAAGTGAGAAATTTTATTTTCTCTTTCGCTGTTATTTCTTCTTCAAATTATAAATGTTTTTTTTTTTTAATTCGTTTTTAACCTAACTTATTTTCTTTTCTTTTTTTTTGCCCATTTTTGTAAGCCTTCTTTCCCACGATAAAGGAAGCTTCACAGTACCTTTTCACGAGTGCAGTTTCATCGTTCGGAAACATTCATACGATTATTTAAATTCTGAGATGATTTCGAAACCGGCAAAAGTAGAACCGACTTCAAAAATTACATAGACCGAGGCCTCTAACGAAGGAAAATAAATACACGAAGCTAAGAATAATATTTTCAGAATATGCAATAAAAAAACAAATCATCAATTTTTGTCGGTGACAACAATCTGAATAACATTGTGCAAAGTAAATTTTTTTTTTTCTCAGAAAAATATCATTCAGCACTAAAGGAACTAGAAAAAACCGCCTTCGTAGGCTGGTACACGAAAACACAAATTACAGAGGGAAAAGTTCGACAGCGAACAGCTCGTAACTTTATTTTCTAAGACCGTAAAAAAAAAGGAAAAATTCAACAGTCGTAATCTCTGCCACTTACAGAAAAGTTCCTCGAAATGAGGAAATGTTCATCTACATATATAGGTATACCTACATATTATAATAACGATCACAATTCGAGCCGATGGAAAAACGAAGGAAATTTTAATATAGTCGCAGTTCCTGATGGCGAAATAAAAACAAGCGTTTTTCGCATAAAATTTTAAATGACGCGTGAAATAAAAGTATACTCGCGGCTTTAATAACCAAATTTTCGAAGCAAAAAGTTGTACTTTCAATTATTTACTGCATTCGATGAGGAAAAAGTTTCTTTCAACTTTATACGACATTTTAGATTTAAAGCGAAGACAATTCGCTTTTTTTTTTTTTATTTTTTTTTGGTAGATGCTAATTTTCTTTGCCATAAACTTCGCATTTTTCAGCCATAAATCAATTTCCTTTTGTACTTGTATCGTTTTGCAGGGCGGATATTTTCTCTCTTCTTTCAATCTTAGTAGGTCGAAGAATGAGAGGAAAAATTTATGACTTGAAGAACTCGTACAAGGAATAAATTTCTATAGGCGTATCGTATAGTTGGAAAACGATTTTTTCTCCCTATTTTTGTCGTCCCAAGCAACGTATTTCCATGAGAGAAAAAAAAATAGCCTGAAAAAATACAGTTCACCCTGGGTAATCATCTTCTCCAAACATCATTCCCAATGTAAACGCACGTGCTAAACAAGTAACTTGGTGAACTTCGCCACCATATTTCCAGTTTATAACTCAACATGAGCTGTAATGGCAGCGTAATCAAGGAGGCTCTATGGCGAAAAAGATTTCTCTTCGATGTAATTTTTCTAAATTGTTTCCATAAAATTACCAACAGTATGTTTCCTTTACTTGGACAGGGTGTAGATTAGTTTAGACAAAGTCATGGTCAGGCAATTTTAAGCCAGCAGAAAATTTCTATCCGGCCCGGACAGCAGATAATACTTTCAAACAAAAATGTTTTTCAACGATACAGAATACGTTTAAGGCCTCATAATCCGGTGAAAGTTGTCACAAAAAATGAGCCATAAAATTTTCCAAAAAATTCGTCACAAAATGACTTTATGAAATAAGTACCTTAAGTCTTCGAGGACGGGGGTATTCTATGGAGGTAAGAGAGGCTTGGGGAAAAGTATTGGACATGGAAAAGCAGATGGCGTAGGGGGCCGAGTCCCCCAGGGCAGTCTGTGAAGATGATGCATCTTAGCACATAAAAATATATTTTATGCCTTTCATTGCACTGCATATGTACAGGGGGGATAGTTCTCTGGCAAGACAGAGGAGGCAGGTTCGTAAAAAGGTAAAGGTTGAAGGGGTAGAGACCATGAGGCAGGCAGAAAATCTAAGGTCCAAGAACTGCAACGAGGCAGTTTCATCAAGGAAAATGATATTACTGAGGGACGTTGTTGAAATTTTCAACGGACAGATTTTCATCACCAATACACCAATCTTCTATATTAATAAAACTCAAAGTAAATATGTTTGTTCGCATATAACTTCAGAACCGCTCGACAGATCGAGAGGAAGTTTTCATGATTAATTTGCGTTTTCCCGAAGAATTTTCGAAGCCATCGTCGAAGTCACTGGCCCTTCTGTGGGAAAAGGTGTCAATTTTCACCAAAATTCATCATTAACGTTTTTTCATGGTAGCACAACGATGAACGAAAACGAATAAAAGAGAATGAATACAACTGATCTCTCACCACCCTTCTCTGTGTACTTATATATGTTATCTGTTACTCTATTTTTGTGAAATTGTCGTATCGCATCTTTTGTTAAGGCCGCCAAGAGTAGGGCGCTATACACTGATTCGCCGCTTTAGCTATTTGTCGTGTTTCGCGATTTTGTAAAAAAAAGGGGGGAAATGCGAAACACTGCCAAATGACAAAACACGAAGAACTGGGAATGACGGGCGCAGGCATAACTGCAGGTGAAAATCTAGTAATATTATATATTATGAGTATATCAATTTAATTAAATATCAGTACATCTACGTATACATCGATATACTCACATGATACAATACCTAATAATATATTTGTGCCTGCATATTATGAGTGGTCGAATATTGAAAATAGAGATTTATATTCAGAATTCGAACTCTATGGCACTGTAGCCCCCGACTATAGAATTATACTTCTCGCAGTACGGGGTAACGGAATTTACCCCTGTACCTTAAATATGCGGAAAGATACTTCCTATATTACATGGCGAAGGGAAGCTGGTGGAGCTCTCGTATGAATAAAATTTATGTAGATATAAGCTTATTCAATAATTTTTTCTGGTTGTCTCAATCATTTTCAATAACAAAGATCCTCGCATTGGATGCGAAATCTGTAAATTTTTTAGAATATACGTCATTATACATACACACGCAAGCACACGCATAGGTATAAAAATATTGTCCTTTAGCCTGAATTTCGTTCAAACTGAACAATTACAGTCAAGTTGATTGGATACCACCTATCAAACGTTCATAGACCAGAGTTTCTGGTACTGCTCATTGACAATTTCATTGGCCATGCTTGGTGTAGACAGTGGTAAACTGGTGGATTATGGAATTTGACAGAGTTAGAGTAGGACTGAGCTTCCTAACGTAAAACTGTAAGTCCGACTATTAAGTGTAAATGATTATGATAACACCGCCGTAGCCAAAG
Organism: Ericerus pela; assembly: GCA_011428145.1. Classification (NCBI taxonomy): domain Eukaryota; kingdom Metazoa; phylum Arthropoda; class Insecta; order Hemiptera; family Coccidae; genus Ericerus; species Ericerus pela. Next base: position 1,084,957 of record WOFM01000079.1, read on the forward strand.
GGGCAAATGGGGACATTACTCCGCTGCACATTGCATTTGCCTTCTTTTACAATTTTCAAAAAAAAATGTATAGACTTTACGAGTGAAGAGATAAAAATATTGTTCAGGTAAATATTTGCATTTAGGCTTGTCCCCTCATGAAATCTGTTGGCCCCTCCTGAAATAACGACCTGGCTACGGGCCTGTAAGACAATGGCTTAGATGATTTATGGGAGAAAGTTGCCTCCACAGTTTGCTACAGTAAAAATACTCAAAACTTCCTAGAATGTTACAGGAAGAAGACATTTATTACAGTACACTGGCGAAAAATTAAAAGCTAATAATGCTTAAAATATATTATTGTAAAATTCAGACGTGATACAGAGTCAAGAAGAACAGGAGATAGACATAAAAATTGTTTCAGCAGATTGAGAATAGTCAGTAAACTAAAAGGACACATAAAATTGTCAGTGGTCCATCGAAAAAAGTTAAGCATAGGTGGATCTAGCAAATTCTTTCTATACTTAAAGTTCGAATACTGAGTAATATCAGATTTAAAAACTACTTGAGTAAATACACAAACAATATACCTACACTCAATAGTTCATCTAAGGCTCTTTAGCCTCATACTTTCACGATTTCAAATTTATCAAACATTTCAACTGAAAATTATCCAGCAACAATCGCAGGTAAGATGCGACTTTTTCAAATCAAGTGCTTAAGACATATTGTAAGAAGTTTAAGCAATAAATACACAAAACCATACATGAATTCACAAACGATGATAACTGAAATATGTTAACTTACAGATATTTTGGCGCAAAAATTTCTGATGAATATATCACTGTCCTATAAGAAATATTGATTATTCGCCACCATTTAAAAAGAGTACTTAGAAATTATTATATGATTGACATTGATGTTAATTTGATCAGTATCTTGAGTTTGAAAGATTGAGCTCACCTGATTAACATTAATTAGGTGATAATATCTTGAGTTTTTCTTCTCCGTTTACTATCCACTAAGTATCTTTTAAATATTATTATTCAGAACGCACGGTAATATTCAAAACAAGCAAAACTGAATCCGGCATGCAGCAAAAATACGGAAAACGTTCAAGCTTGACTCAAATCGTAGATCACCGCTGACTGAAGCGTAGGGTCACCTGTGTGTAACTGTGTTGTGTTTATAATTTTATAAAAACCGCGACACCACGAACTACGCGAACTCAAATTCTCAACGAGTAAACGAAGCAAACAAATTGATTGTTTTGACAAAATGAACAGAGAGATTTTATTGAATTTATAAATCGATGATAATGAATTTTCTTTACTTTTTTCTCTGTGGTTTCGTGGAGAACTATAGCTGTTTTATTAAAAGAGAGTTAGAATACCTAGTTCTCTTTCATTGTTATTGTTGATACGAAATCCCACCTCATCTCATTCTTCATCATCATCATCACATCATTCTATATATATATGTCATATGTACAGTCTAGTCACGAAGTGTTTCCCCTACTACTTTCGATCGTATATCGCTGTTGCTTCACCATTTGCTTTTTCGTTTGTCGAATATATTTTAGTCGCGAAATAAATGTCTTAAAAGAAGAAAGTCTCAAGTTCTTTCGATCCTCGTTCTGCATACCTCACATCATGGTAGCCATCGCTACGGTAGAACTTTGAGGAGAGACTTAGAAAATTTTAATTCGATGGAATAATTATTTTTTTTGAAATTTAATTTACTGCTGTGCGTAAAATTTTTTATGTTTTTTATTGAGTAATACACGAAAAGTTATCGTGTTTTTCGAGAAAGTAACTCGAATTTTAATTTATTTTGAAAAAATCAAAATTTAAATTTGAAGAATAGCTGAAGTTCCAGACTCAATAACGGCCAATACTGGAAGTCATCGAACGCTAAATCCAGAGGGACCGCCAAAGAGATCGTGAGAACAGCCGAAGGAAACCTGCTCCCGTCGTCGAGGACTCATCGTAGATCCAACATCGAAGACCCAATTTTTCGGACAACCCAGAGCAAAATTTAGGCAGGAAGTACCAAGGTCGACAGCATAAAAAACATAAATCGTTCGCCAGCGCAGCAGAAATTGTAAGGTGAAATCATTGTAAAGGTAATATTTAATGAAATCATTTATTTTTCGTATTTTGTAATTGTATTTGAAGTGAGGCCAAGAAATTAAGAATAAATAAAAAATTATATGTCCCAAATAATAAACTTGTCTGAATGCAAGATTGGTGAATACAATATTAAAAAAGAAGATTTAGAGGAATTAGTGAAAAAGTTCGAAGGGGAAAGAGTAGTTGATTTGAAAACTGAAATTTATAATTTACCCCACGTTAAATATCTCACAGGTGAAATAATATTAGAATCCTTTGTGATAGATATATCCGGGAGAATAGAGGAAATTAGTAGTTTAAAATATATTATAATTTCAGAATCTTCAGTAAATTATTTTTCGAACAGAATTTATAGTTCTGCTAAATCGAAAGAAAAATTTATGAACAGATTCTTTAATTGAATAAATTTAGAAAAACTGGATAAAAAGGAAAATTGTGAGGAAAAAAATTTGATAGAAAAATTAGAAAGAGAGTCAATCGAAAATAAAAAATACACACCTGTTAGTAATAAAGAAAATAATTTGTTAGGTTTTTATAAAATAGAAGAAAAAATGGCATCCCCGAACGAAATTAAACCCATACAAGCCCCACTCGGAAAAGTTTTTAACGGAAAATACTACTTAGATTGGCGTAGAATGATTATATCGGCCATCCGAGGTGTGGGATATTACGACATCTTTGGGGAACATGAATTTTTACAACCATATATAGAAAATATAGATGATCTAAACTTTCGGCCGAATAAAGATATGTTAAATTACTGCAAAATGCAGGATAACGCCAAAGCGTTTGTGTTAGAAAGAGTATCAAATGATATAACAAAACAGATACGAGATTGTAATACTGCAATATTAATGCTTAAAAAATTAGATAATATTTATGGGACCAAAACTTCAGTTACAGCCAATATGGCAAAGGCAAAATGGTTAGAATTTAGATTTCAACCGGGCGGAAACATGAAAGGTTTTTTGAAGAAATGGGACGAATTGGTAACTGATGTAAGAGACAGTGGTAAAGAAGTTACCAAGAATGAGGAATTAGAAAATTTGCAGTTAGAATTATGTTACGAACAGCAGATTGCTAAAATACAATATGAAAGCCTACCCCTTAATGAAAAGAATTTAGACAATTTCAAGAGAATATTGAGGGAAGATTCGGACCAAAAGTATAGGGATCAAACTTTAAAAAAGAATAATAATGGTAATAACCAATCGAATAATACGTATAGGAATAATAATGGTAATGGAAATAATAATAGAAATAACTATAGAGGCAGATATAATAATAATTATCGTGGAAGAAATAATTATAGAAACCAAAATAATAATAATAATAACTATAGAAACCAAAATAATAATAATAATAACTATAGAAATGGAAATAGAAATGGTTTTAATAATAATGGTCAAAATGGTAATAATAATAGTAATACGTCAGAACAAATCCAAAATAATGGAAATACGAATAATGGTAATAATGGTAATAATAACTATAGGGGAAATAACTATAAAGGTAACCCCAATTATAGAGGAAATAATTACAGAGGTAATGGTAGAAATAATAACCAAAATAATCCTAAATGTTATAGATGTGGGCAATTTGGCCACATAGCACAGAATTGTGTGAGTAATAATTCTCAAACAAATAATAATGAAAGTACGAATAATAGTCAGGGGAATTATCCACCAAAAACAAATACAAATTCATCTAATAATAATAAAAAGGAAAATTCAGACCAACAGGTGAAAATGTCCTGTATGGTAAAAAGATTTAATAGTAATGGAGATTGGTTATTAAATGAATTAACTAATGAAAATAAAAAAAATTTTGATGAAAATTACGAAACATTAAATAATAGAGCAATTCTTGATGGAGCCGCAGAAGTGCACTTAACTTCCGATCTTAATAAATTAATGGAAGTAAAAAAATTCGTAACCCCAATTAAATTACAATGTGCGGGTAGAAACACTTTTTTATATGCCACACATACGGGTAGAATGATCATAAAAATAGAAAATTCAAAAAAAACTCAATCTTTGATAGAACTAAACGACGTTCATTATGTGCCGGATTTAAATTTGGATATTATCTCGGCCATAAAAATAACAAATACAGGTATAATCAACATCGACCAACAAAAAGAAATAGCGAACATTTATTTTATTGAAACAGCGGAAATAATAATAACCGCCAAAAAAGAAGAGGGTATGTTCTACATATACTATAATGTCGAAAATAATGATATAAAAAAAAAAAATAGATAAAGAGGATTATATGGATAAAAAAAATGTAATATGTGCCCCAGTTACCCAAGATATTAATGATGAATGGGACGATTTTATGGTAGAAATGGAAATTATTGAAGAAAACGAAAATACTCAATCATCTCAGGGGGGTAATGAAATAGAAATAACAAATCAACCCAATGAAAATAATAATACAGATGAACCTATAATTAATAATAATAATATAAATAAAAAATTAATAATGCACAGGAGATTGGGACATTTGAATGCCAGATATTTACAAAAATTAAAAAATTTATCAATAGGAATACCCGAAAACATTAATTTTAGAGATGAAGATTTTGTAAACTGTCAAATATGTTGTATAGCCAATAATTCAAAACTGGGTCATACAGGAATAAGAACTAAACCAACCCGAAAATTGAAATTAACATCGTCAGATATCATGGGTCCATTTACGCCCTCTGTGGCTAATCAAAAATATATTTTAACCTTCATAGACCATTTTTCAAAATATACATTTGTCATGCCCATAACCAATAAAAATCAAGTAACAAATGAATTTAAAAACATCATAATTTCTATGAAAAATAAATTTCCGGAATACCCCATAGGGACAATAAGGTGCGATAATGCAAAAGAATACACCGATACAAAAATAATAAATTATTGTAGAGAAACAGGCATAACAATGGATTATGTGGTTCCGTATTCTCCCGAATTGAATGGTGTTGCCGAAAGGCAAAATCAAACTTTAATGAGGAGAGTAAGGGCCATGTTAATTGATGCTAATCTCAACATAAAATACTGGTCTTATGCTGTTGTGACAGCAGCCTATTTAATCAATAGATCCCCTACTAAAGCGAATGAAGGGTTCAAAACACCATATGAATTATTTTACGGAAGAAAACCAAATCTAAAAAACCTAAAAGTATTCGGCGCACTCACATACAGACACATACCCATAGAAGTAAGGAAACAAAATGCCACAAAGGCAAAATCTAAATCAAAAGACAAAATTGACCCAAAATTGGCGCACAGGGCAGAAAAGAACATATTGATGGGCTACACAAACACAGGGTATTGTCTGGGAGATCCATATAATTCAAAATCACATATATCATGCGACATTAAAGTAGATGAAAGTCAGAATATAAAATCACTCTTAATTAACAAAAAACCTCTTACAATAAAATCGGCAGATTATGATTATGATTTGGGAATAATAAATCCTGTAGTTATGAATGTCAGAATGAAATACAATAAAGCCTACATAGAAGATAATATACCAAAAACATTCTCAGAAATTGAAACTAACCCTTTTAGAGAAGAATGAATAAAGGCCATTAATGACGAATTTGGTTCTCTCGATGATTTGAAAGTGTGGAAAGTGGTAGATTATGATCGTCAAAAATTAATAGATACAAGGTGGATCTTTACTATAAAATTTGACGAATTCGGGAACCCAAAACCTAAAGCCAGACTTGTGGCACGTGGCTTTAAGGATCGGACAGAGTATGGCATTGCGGAAACACATGGACCTGTAGCATCCATAGGAACTATAAGGTTATTATTATCAATCGTAAATAAGGAAAAATTAATAATGATTCAATACGACGTAAAAACTGCCTACCTAAATTCACCAATTATAAAACCCATTTTTGTTAAAAGACCAGAAGGCATTAATATCAATAAAAATCAGGTACTAGAACTTCAAAAATCGATTTACGGTTTAAAATCTTCTAGCAAATCGTGGTATGACTTATTGGACATTAAAGTAAAAGAAATGGGATTCGAAAAAACTAAAAGCGATAGATGCTTCTACATAATGAAAAATAATGAAGAAAAAACATATTTCCTAAGCTATGTAGATGATATATTAATAGCATCAAATTCACAATCGGCCATTACGAGAATAAATGAAGAATTGCAAAAAGACTTTACAATTACGATAACAAATAATCCAAAATTTTTTTGTGGGCCTAGAAATAATGAGAGACGTTGAAAATAGCACAATAGTAATTTCGCAATATAAACACATAGAAAAAATGATCAAAAAATTTGGAATCTCTGAACTCAAAAATACCAATACACCCATGGAAACGGGGTTAAAAATTGACAAAATACAAAATGGCAGAGATGATACGGAGTATAGATCGATGATAGGGGGACTACTTTATTTGGCAAGACTTACAAGACCGGACATATTATTCCCAGTAAATTTCTTTTCCCATTTTCAGAACAACTCAAACGATACTTTAAAAAATTATGTAAAAAGGATATTCAGATACGGCAATACAACCAAAAATTATAATCTCAAATTTACATCAAAGGGGGATGGAATACAAGCATATATTGATGCATCTTATGCACCCCAGGTTGACGATAAAAATATAGAATTACAGAATCTGGATAAAGGGAAGTCAATAACTGGATTTATGCTATTCGCCTATGGAGACTTGGTGGAGTGGAATTGCTGCAAACAGACTATTCACGCATCATCAAGTACCGCGGCTGAAATAATTGCAGTTTTTGACACCCTTGATACTATAAAAGTCATGCAGTATATAAATTTTGAAATTTTTTGGGAAAAATTAATAGTAGATATTATGGAAGACAACATTTCAACACAGAAAATATGTTCCGGGGGAAGTCAAAGAAAATCGAGAGCCCTAATGATCAAGTGCTACTCCATTTTAGATGCTTTTGAAGAAAAAATAATATTTTTTAGAACAGTCACATCTGAGAATCAATTAGCGGATATCCTAACAAAATCATTAGATCGATCAAAATTTGAAAACATAATTATGAAAATATTAAACGAAACAAATATATACACATAATAAGAAATTCAAGTCAAAATTAATACATGTCCAAAAATTATTTTCTCCTATTCCAAGTACAAGTCGTAAAATGTTCAAAAATAAGTCATAACACGAAAATATTTGCTGAAAAATTAACCTTCAATCGTTGTCAAAAATAATACTTAATAAAACCATTTACCAGAAAATACTTGTAACAGATAAATGCTCGACATCTCGAATATTGTAACAAAGAAAAAATTTAGAAAATCGAGCAAGTAAAAACACTACAAATCATATAATAAAAACCCTATACACTTTCCAACAAGCGTGAGAGAAATACATGTAATATTCCCACACAAATTTTATGAAAAGAAACTCTCCGACAATAAACACAATAGAGATAAAAACCTATTACATGACCGCAAATTAAGATAAATCGAAAACGTTGCCTTATCTCGAAACATATTAGACGCCACTTCAAATACAATGCAACGTACGAAAGATGATATACGATGCAACGAATGTTATTCTACAATCTTTTTTCTGTTTATATTTAAGATAAAATACGTAACGTACGCTTAATCCATTGAACCCATAGTGGAAAAACCTTTTTTCATATTTTTTCTCTCGTCTTCTTTTATTTTCATTTAGTCATATAAATGTTCGTGAATATTTTTTGAATTTTTTTTTTCTTTCGACTCGAATTATACGAGCGAAAACTTATATATTATTCGAAATATTTTAAATAATTTTGCATGTTACCTTTTTTTATATTTTTATTTATTTTTTTTTTAAAAATTACATCACATATACCATATAATATTTACGTACACAATAGTGTTCATTATTGCATGCATGTTACTATATTTTTATACATATTTATTTATTTATTTTATACTATTTTGTTTTTACCAATTTTTTCTTTGAAGCACAGCGCAATAAAAATTTTTTTTTAGGAACTCAAGTTACCAAAAATAGTAAACAAACAATGTCAATATTTTTCTAAATTTTTATTATGCATATATTTTTTGTACTTGTATTTTTTTTGTATATTTAATATTTTTTTTTTCTTTTTTAAATAATAATTGTTGATTCATTTTCAGGGAACACGATGAAGAAATTATTCGGTAAAATTTCAGAAGGGTGTTGATACGAAATCCCACCCCATTTCATTCTTCATCATCATCATCACATCATTCTATATATATATGTCATATGTACAGTCTAGTCACGAAGTGTTTCCCCTACTATTTTCGATCGTATATCGCTGTTGCTTCACCATTTGCTTTTTCGTTTGTCAAATATATTTTAGTCGCGAAATAAATGTCTTAAAAGAAGAAAGTCTCAAGTTCTTTCGATCCTCGTTCTGCATACCTCACATCAGTTATGCGTATTAGTGTCTAGTCAAAGATTAGTGTAAAACTTGCACCTGACATCTGACATGTTAGAGTTCAAAATTTGTTGTTCATGTTGTACACTCTCACTACACTCGTCACTACTACTAGTGACACTGCACTCGAACACTGATACTAATCGATCAGGTTATGCAACTCTTACGACATTTCATATCTCGCACATCGCTAACACTTTTTCACTTTTCCCACTCGAACGCTTTTCTCGTAATAGAGGGAGATCGCCATCTCCTTTTTAGTCGATTTCAAAGTTCATACTTGTACAGTTTTTATCCTTTTAATGTATTATAGTATTCCAAATTCCAAAATCCGAATTGACTTGTTCACTTTCTTCGGATTCAAAACCTCACTTCAAAATTAAACAAATAAACGAAGATGTTAAGAGCTGAAATTAGCAAAAACATTAGCATACGTTAGCCAAAGATACTGAGAAAATTTTCTGAAATCGTTTGTTTAGTTCTCGAGATTTCATTGAAATTCCCCAAATATATTGAATTCAGATCATTTGAAATATTCTTTTAAGAAATTTTTGAATCACAGTTGTCTGTAGCACTGGCAGCATTGGTTAATAGTTTTATCAGTTCAAGGTTGCTCTTCTCTCCTTGTTGTCCCTTATGTTTTTTATAATTATTTACACATTAGATTCAGTTCAAATGCCCAGTAAATATGGTTCTATACTTAGAATGGAAGAATTTCTGTAGTTAATTTTAGGTTTTCTGTTCTCAAATTGTAGTCAATGGAATATTTTAAAAGTAGTTTTAAATCCGTTCTTGGAAATCCACAAACTGAGGAACAAGTTTCGTATGCAGATACAGTAAGTTAAATTGTTACGTGATAAGAGAAAAACTCTTGATGTGGCACTATCAAATATTCCTTTTTTACTGAAGGTTGAACGACTGGTTGAACGTATTCATTCGTCCACTTTACTAGAGGATAGACGAGATGCATGCCGAGCTCTCAAATCTGTATCCCGTAAGTACCGGCTTGAAGTCGGTGCCCAAGGGATGAATGCCTTGTGTCAAATTTTACAAAATGATTCCGGTGATGCAGAAATAACTAGCTATGCGTTAGAAACGTTGGTTAATATCACATCTCCTCATCCTCTCGAGGAAGAAGGTGAGCTATGGTCCGAGTTGTTCGTGAACATTGCATAAGCTGGATAATTGTAATTTTCAATGGTTTGTAGAGAAACCAGTTGGTGACGAAAAACGCTATGAAACAGTTGGCGAACAGTTTACTGAAATATTCATCAAATTCCCAGACAATGTTGGTGTTGTTTTGGGATTACTGGACGAATCAAGTTTTCGAGTTCGATGGAGTGCTGTCAAATTATTATCAAACTTGACTATAAATAAGTTAGTATTTTATATTGTGTACTATATGCCTCTTATTATTCTTTGGTATTTTCAATTAAAAGAATTTATTTTAATCATTAGGCCGAAAGAAGTTCAAGAAATTGTTCTATTAAGTCCTATGGGAGTATCCAAATTAATGGATCTGTTGAGTGAAAATCGTGAAGTTATAAGAAATGACGTAAGTTTGTTATCAGAAAAAATCAACCTGCATTCAAGAATTAGCATATCGTAAATATTGACGCTCAAATAACTGATTATTCTCGTGTGAATCGTAGACGTTGCTTCTCCTAATTCAGTTGACGAAAGGTAATGCTAATATTCAGAAAATCGTTGCGTTCGAAAATGCATTTGATAAACTGTTCGAAGTTATTAGAGAAGAAGGTTTCGCGGACGGCGGTATTGTAGTAGAAGACTGTTTACTATTTATGTTGAATCTATTACGTAATAATGCTTCTAATCAGAATTTCTTCATGGAAGGTGCGAATTTCTTCGTTGAAATTTATCGTTTGACAATTTTAGAATGATCCATATGTCATAATATCTGTTCTCAGGAAGTTACATTCGACGTTTGGTTCCAATGTTTGAATTACCCGACAGTGATCAGAATGGTGATATTTGGTTACCGCAGAAAGTTTCGAATATTTATTGTGTTCTGCAGGTAAAATATCGCTTCATTACCGTCGCTAAATTTTTCAGTAATTTCTCAACTTTGGCTCACCTTAGGTTATTCGCTCCTTGGTTGCACCCACAAATCCTACTCAAGTGACCACATCGTGCCAAAAAGCGATACATTCAAACGGAATTCTGCAAGCGCTGTGCAATATTTTAATGGCTAATGGAGTTCCTGTAAATATACTAACTGAGTCAATTAACGCTGTTGCTGACATTATTCGAGGAAATTATAATAATCAAGAATTTTTTTCCACCATTCAAGCACCTTGTAACCCACCCCGGTAAGATTTTTCATCGTTCTGGGCCTTTCTTTTATACCTCACTGAAATTTTTCTCGCATACCTTTTTTTTTGCCCTAAATACATCTCATTTCGTTTATAACTTATGAATAATTATGGCATTTTCATTCGATGTACATTTATAGGGAGGCTTTAGTCATACTCCTAATGTCTATGGTGAACGAGAAGCAAGCTATTAATTTACGTTGTGCTGTATTGTATTGTTTTCAATGTTTTCTTTTCAAGAATGAATTTGGCCAGTCTAAGTTGATTCAAACTTTGTTACCCTCAACAGTTGAACGTTCGTATCATATTCATTAAAAATTTTATGTCGCAAAATTTTGTCCTTAATTCGTTTTCTTCTCTATTTTTAGAAGAAACTATTTCAACTGGACAGTTACTTTGCGCTGGTCTTTTTAGTCCTGATTCTGTCAGTAACTGGTTTGCTGCCATCGCGCTGTCGCACTCCTTAATCGATAATCCCGTCCAACGTGAACTCATGCTTAAAGTCATGCTGACACCGGTACCTGGTAGTGCCCCAGTTTCTCTTTTATCGTTAATAACTGATCTATTGCAAAATGTAAGTGAAACCATTTCTCAGAAAATAACTGAAAGAATAAAACCGAGTTAAATTGCTTACTGTTGATGATCGTTTCCCAAATTTCATTGTGGTCTTCTGATCGTTACTTACTTTTAACTGTAGAATATCTGATGTTTTCGTCAATCTCTAAATTTATTGTATTTATATCTCCATTTTCCTTTTGAAAAAAAGCATTAACCAAATTTGTGCCTCAGAGAAGCAAAATACAGTCTTTCCATTTGCAACTTAATCCTGTTTAACCAACATGTTTTTGAAATTCATGAGTTGAAAAAAATTAAATTAACGATTTGCGTCGAAAATTTAATCAGAAATTTAAACTTGACACATTTTTCAAGCGAAATGGTTGAAAGTGGGGGCGCCCACTCGTTATAAGTTAGTGTCAAATTTTTTGTTTTTTCGTTTTATGTACGAACATGGCTGGTATTATTTTATCTTAGAAGAATTTTTCTCCGTATGAATGCCTCAAAGAAGAGCACATGATTTTATGTAATATTACAAACAGACAAGTTTATGATCGATAAAAAAAAATTCTGTGATCATGATAATATTACGTTACTCTTGTTTATACCAGTTTGAGTGTCAAAAAATGTTTCCTGTCAGCAAATATACGCCAAGTTTTTTACCCCACTAAATATTCTCACATTTTCTGATGACTATTTCGACGCTAAACAATGTATTTTGATTGTGCTTTGCTTTTTTCTGCTATTTTGATTTCTCTTGATATATGTCTGCAAAAAAAAATTCGTTCGACGAATGTTAGTCATCGTATCTCATCACGATTTTGAAAATTCACTTTAGATTATCTTTGAACTTTGAAACGTATTCTCTGTATGAATTAATTGTCAGTTATTTGACATTTTACTTTTGTTTTTTAGACTTCAAAAGTACAGAGTAAACTGGGATTTTTGATTTTATTATCAACTTGGCTGTCGCATTGCTCAATGGCTGTAAACTCATTTCTCGAAATTTCATCTAGCATTCCATACCTTATTGCACAGGTGAGTTCAACTGCTGTGATTTTTTCTTGTGATGTAACTTTAATTCATTTCCAACTTTTGCTTTTTTACTTCTTGCAGACCGGAGCTTTAGAGAATAATGATAACGAAGATTTAGTTCAAGGATTATGCGCCTTTCTGATGGGTATTTGCTTGATATTCAATGATGATAACTCGAAAGCCTTTTCCAGAGTAAGTGTTCAAATTTTTATACTTTGCGTAAATTATTGACAGTTGTTATTTTAATTTGTTTTATGTTTATACTTCTCCAAAATTCTGACTAATCTTTCATTTTGATCGGAAAAATTAATCCGAATTATTGAAAAAAATATAAAAATAAAACCAAAAAATCTATAAAGTTAATGTTTTTAATTATATTTTTAATGGAAAAATATAAATGCTCCAACCAATTACCTCCTTTTTTCTTGTCCCGTAAGTTAGATGTTTGAAATAAATTTTTGGTATCTTAAATGTGTGAAATCTTAGTCTCATGAGAACACACTGAAGAGGTATCTGAACAATTTCTCCTCATTGTTTCTAGTTCAATTCTGATTGTCAATTTTTCATTTCCAGGAAAGTCTGTATCAGTTAATCGTAAAACGAATTGGAATTGAAACATTTCTTGATAGATTAAATAACGTTTCTCGTCATGAAATATATAGCAAGGCTTCGAAACACCCACAAGTTTTTTGTAAAACATCAAAAGAGTTACTGCTAGATTTTGAATTTTGTAAACTGTTCAAAATATTAGAAGGTATATTTCTTTCTGGACTTGGGAGATAATGAAGTCATATAGTTGAATTAATGTTACAAAATTTTTTTATAGGTATGATCGCTAAAGCCGTTTCGCGACAATCTCTCGTGAATGGTGACTCGACTCATGACGAATCTTCTGGACCTGTTGATCTGTATAAAGAAGTGATACGAGTTCAGGATAAAAAAGTCAAAGAGTTAGGTAGTGAAAACGAAAATTTACGAGAACAACTGACAGTGTGTTCGTCCGAAATGGAGAAACTACGACAACTGATGTATGAACTTCAGCAACAAAATACGGAATTGAAATTACGAGTGAGTTCATCGTTTGCCCTTTTTGCTCATTTTAAAATTGAATATTTCTCGTTGTTGATTATAACAGTCCACTATGTCGCAGGAACTCACCTTGAATAATGAGCTGAGTGCGAGCAAAACCAATTTTTCCGATGATACTCGAACAGAAGTGAGTACTACATAATATTACGAAAGTTATAAAATATGGATAATTTTTGATGTTTTTCATATTGACAGGTGTATTTGTTGGAAGAAAAACTCAAAGCAGCTCAAAATGAGGTTGTCTCATTGAACGAATCGCTTAGTCAGTTGAAAAAAGACCAAGAAGATTTACTTATATTGTTATCTGATCAAGAGATGCAAATTGAAAATTATAAAATGAAGTTAAAAACGCTAGGCCATCTAGTTAGTAATAAGATTTTTATATTCTCAAAAAATAATTTCATCAACATTCATTAATTGAGTCTATTTTGATGCAGGTTCTTGATGACAATAATGAGGTGCCACTCATTCAACCAAATGATGTGATTAACATGCCGGAAGTTTAAATTTTGCATTCCACTTTCTTACAAAAATATCGTTAATTACATTGCTCGACATGTGTTTATTCCTGCTCCAAAATATATCCGTGCAGATTTAATTTTTTTTTCGACTTCGAACTTAATTTTCCATTATTTTTCCACGTTCGAGAATTTGTCAAATTCTTCAGTACTGTGCGTTAATTTTCATGTGTTTGTATTGATGATTAAGTTTTTTGGGTCTCCCATTACCAGCTTACTGAACCTGAAAAGATTTTCATCCTCTAATAAAGCTTAATTTAGAAAAAATTCTATCACAAAATACTAATCATGAAAAAAAGAAAAAGTAACAATAAAATAACCTTATCCGCTCCTCAAAAATCGATATAAAATTGGAAACTTGAAGAATGAATCGAAGTTTCAAAAAGTTATATTCAATAGGACAAGGTCAAAAAAATTTTCGAGGAGCGGAGATCCCAGTTAAAATTTTACTCAATTACTTCCCCAATGTTTGAAAATTTTTGCTACAGGTAGCGCTTACTTAATAACGCCTTTGGAGCCGAAAAAAGTCAAGATATCGGGAGTTTTTTTGCTTTTAATAGGTAATAGATTTTTTGACAGAATAGTAAAATTTTAATTGTCGTTTCACAAGTACTAAAAATATTTTGAAGTTTCATCTTTTGCAACGAATATTCAAGCAAAAATCTTTTTTAGTGAGGTAGCTCGCTGAAAAATTATTTTTGCCTAGCGAAAAAATTCCCATCATTAATCCGATCAATCCGATGAGTAGCGCACATTGGATTATGCCCTGCGGAGTTTTACTTGGGTAACATTTTTTTGAAATTCGTCTCATCAGACATTGGTGAATAAAACTATTGAATTAGCAAGAATTATGTCGAAGAATTTATAGACAAAGAGACTTTACGAATGCAGAATGAGAAGAATAAGGCTAATTAAAAAATTAAGACTAAGATTTTTTCCAGAGAACATTTTTATTACAATCTTTTCAATCTTTTTTTTTAAACAAAATATAGAACTGGTAAGTGTAGGTACAATTTAAATGCCAGAAAAATAAAAATCTGCGTTCTGCAATAAATCTATGAAATTTCCGATTGAAACAACAAAAGAAAAAAACAAGCAAAACTGAAGTATTCAAGAAACGTGTCAAGCTATTATAAATGGGAAAAAAAGCATTGAAAATTTATTGTTAGTGTAAATACAAAGAAAAAAAAGGTATTAAAATTAGGTTTTTCAATAACTTAAAATTATTAATGCACTCGACTATCACAAGAAAAAAAAAGAATTTCGATTTCATAATGATTACGGAAAGAAGACGAAGTACTTGACTAGAATGAACCGTCATTTTTTACCAAATTA